>PVKE010018454.1:0-22209 GCA_004027555.1 Craseonycteris thonglongyai | reverse complement strand
TTTTTTTTTTTTATGTCAGAAGTTCATTTTGCAGTACTATTTCGCATAATTTTCTTTCAATGTTAGGCACATTATTACTTTATAGGAAGTTCTATGAATTAGTCTCAAGGATAGAAAAGATAAATGATGCTAGGTAGCCCTTCACAGAAAATTAAAATGCATCTGTTCATTTGAAAGAAAAAATACGTTTCTAAATTATATATTGCAGACAATCTCCTCCAAAGAACTTTAAAACTATATTCAGAAGATAAAATACTTAAATTTACTAGTATATTTTGATTCACACTGAAAAATCAATTATTTGCCCTTGACAAAACCTTTTGTTATATCCAAATGAATTTAGCTACTGAAGAGATATTGAAAAATTTAAGTCACAGATGTCTTGTAAGTACATCATTCCAAAATGTGTGAGACACATTTGAAAAGGTCAAATCTGCTATAATTAAAGCTATTCTTTGGATTTCTTTATAGTGGGAGCCACCAAAAATCTGCTGAATGCTGGAAGAATTAAGCATTCAGATATCTATTATTTCCTTATCAATCTGACATCATAATGTGTACTTATTCAATGAGTTTTTGTGTTGTTGTTCTAAAAAGTGTAATATTTTAAATCATACGAGAGTATCATGGCAGAGCTTTACATTTTATATTACAAACTCAACATATTTATACTTAATTCTGTGTTATTAAAGAACAAAAGAATCAAACTTCAATATGATGCCAATGGAAAATAGTGTTTCCTTTCTATTCCATGTATATAACAATGTCTAAGTATTATTTCCCAATATAGATAACATGATTCCTAATTCATAGTAAAAAAAAAAGGGAAATTAGTGCCATTGTACAATTAAAGTAACTGAAAACTAAGGTAAATATTAGTAATAATTATTAAATTAATAATTAAAAATAAAATTCCCCTCTTTTGAAATTTAAACAATTGATATTTATATGAATGATTCATTTTAATAATAGTAATTGTCATTAAAAGAAATACATTTAATTGAAATACATTATGATTAAATTTTCACAGATGGTTCATAATAAAGCTAATATTTAACTTATTTCCTATCTTGTTTGTTTGGTTTCTATTTAAAAAAAAAACTCTGCACTAGAAATTGTTGGAACCACAATAAATCTAAAATCCCTATCCTAGCTTTCTAAGATCTTATAATCAGAGTCTTACAACCAGAGGATAAAATAATTAGAAATAATGCCGATTTAAGAAAGTATATGACAAGTTCCATATAGGTAACTCATACACAACAAATACATTAGATGCAATATTGGATATATTTGTGTATATGTGTATGTGTGAGTTATTAAAATAATAAAAACTTAAAAATATATTTTAAATTTATAATGGAATATATTTTTATTTTTATTAATTTCAACTGTATAGAGTAATAATATAATGCTCAGACCCCTCACAAAGTTTTAACCTCAACAAATCTACCATCCATCTAACAATGTACCCTTCTTTTACAATACCACTGATTATTTTCCCTATCCTGTACTCTACATCTTGTGACTTCATATATATGCATATATAATAATTATATATATATATATATATTCAACAATAATATTCAACATTATTTTATATTAGTTTCAGGTGTACAGTGCAGTGGTTAGGCACTTATTAATTTGTGCAGCAATACTCCCCAATAAGTCAAGTACTTATCAGACACTGTACATAGTTTTTACAACATTATTGACTATATTCCTCATACCATATGAGTAGTTCACATCCCCATGACTGTTAAAAAAGTAATCTTTTATATGAACTAAAACAAAGCCCACAGATACCAAATCTGTTTTCCTACATCTTGAATTACTTATCTATGGCTAATCAGAGTTGAATAAGAATAATATGGTTCTACTTATTGAGTATTATATTTCAAACTGTGAACAAGGAGCATTATGAATGCTAATGCACTGATTCTTACAATTTGAAGAAGCAGTGATTAATACCCTCACTTCCAGATGACAGGATGGAGTTGTAGCAAGTCCCTTGCCAGAATATTATGCAGCTAAATAGCCAAGCAAGAAGTAAAATTCAGTTTTGTTTGACTCTTTTTTTTATTGTTTTTGACAGAGAGAGAGAGAGAGAGAGTTAGAGAACTGAACTTGAGGCACTCCCCAGTTCAGCACATGGGTCCGCATGGGCCAGGGCTAGGATTCGATCCTAGGTCCTCGGGGCTGCAAAGTGAGCATTTAACCCACTGAGCCATCCCGGCTTCCCCTTGTTTGACTCTTAACCATCCTTTTCAAATTGTGCCTCACAGTCTTGAGAAATCAGTCCTTGTGCACTTCCAGAGGCAGAAGCATCTATTCTTTAACAAACTTTTATATTCCCTTAATTGGGCTTTTCAAAATATACAGAAAAACAGACTGTGATCATACCTAAGATGCACAGAACATATATTTTGTTCCCTTTGGGAAATCTCTGAAGAATTGCTTCTAGGGACAAATATTCTTTTTCTAATTTATGATTTTGTATATTCAATTCATTCTTCTTAGCCTAATATGCCCTTCCTTTAAGTTTACCTTTTCTTTCTTGTCAATTCTGTTAATAATTTACAGTAATGATTATAAAACTTAATATTTAACTTCATAAAATCTCTCTCTATATACTTACATAAATTTATACTAATATACTACTTTTGCATGCCATTAATATGAAAATGCCCAAATCAGCTGGCAAAAACCTTTAATAAAACCTTTGAGATACCAAAGTACTTTGGTTTTAAATGCATTTGATTTTATGAGCTCATTAATAAATGTTAATATTCATTTTTGAAATTTAATACATATATTTTTTATGCTTTTTGTCACTCACTATGAGTTGTTTTACTTACATGTGACTTTTATTACATTATTAGCATTCTAAATTGAGTTTGGGTAGTAGAAATAACACAATTATCTCACTTTTATTAGATAAGTTCCCACAGTAGTTTTATAATATTTTATTCTCTTTTGGTCGTTTATCTACAAAACCTGTCTAAAACAATATATAATAAATGATTTTGTTTAGCTCAATCTACCCTGGTTTAATAACCATAAAAACATTAGGCCTAAATTTCCTAAAATTTTCAACATGTAAGCAATTTTTTTGAATTGCTCTAATATTTACCAAAACATACAATGTTTTAGACTATCTTATGCTTAACTATTTAAAATAAAAAATATACAAAAATATATAAAATAATACCATACCTCTTCTTCAGCTACTGGAATATGTTCAACTAACAAGGTTCCATATCATCATTACTTTAATATCATTCCTTTACTCTGAAAGTTACAGCTTTTAATATATAGTTAACACTTTGTTTGTTTTTCTCCTGGAGTTTTTTAGATTTAAAAAAACTCATTCAAGGTTGTTCATAAAAGAAGGTTAGAAGATGAGGTGAGACATTCACTTCAAAAATACATGAATAAAAATAATTGATATATTGGGAAAGTTGGGATGGCTCTGCGGGTAAAGCACTCGTTTTGAAGCCCCGAGGACTGAGGATTGAATCCCGGCCCCGGCCCGGCCCATGCAGACCCACATGCTGAACTGGGGTGTGCCCCCAGTTCAGTTCTTGCCGGGACCTATGTGGGAGTCTCCTGGCCCAGTTCCTGCCCTGAGCAGCCCTGTGCCTGCCTGTGGAGTGAAACTATATGGAAAACTAATGTCAACTATGGAGACTGCGCTGGGCCCTCCCCCTTCTCTCGGTGTCTCTCTGTCTCTGTTTCTCTCTGTCAAAAATCAATGAAATAAATCTTAAAAAAAAAATTGATATAGAAGCTGATGAAAATAAAGGGCAAATAACATCAAATGTTGGGGAGGCTATGGAACAAAAGAAATTCTCATCCATTGCTAGGAATGTTTTGGTACAGTCATTTTGGAAGATATTTTGTCAGTTACTTACAAAGCTAAACATACTTTTACTATACATCCAGCAATCACACTCCTTGGTATTTATCCAAAGGAGTTGAGAACTTATAGTCACACAAAAACTTGCATACAGATGTTTATAGTAGCTCATTCATAATTGCCAACCAAGATGTCCCTCAGTAGGTGAATGGCTAAAGAAGCGGTAGTAGAGCTAGATGCTAAAATATATCCAATGCTAGAAACAGCATCAAGCCATAAGAAGACAAGAGAGGAACCTTAAATTAATATTACTAAATAAAAGAAGTCAATCTGAAAAGGCTACTTATTATATGCATATGCAGTATTGTAACCATATGACATCTAGAAAAGGCCAAACTATGGAGACGGTAAGAGGATTTCTGCTTGTCAATGGTTAGGGGAGAGAAAGGGACAAAAAAGACAGTACACAAATAACTTTTAGTTCAAGTGATTCTCTTCTGTATGATAGTGTTATATAATAGTGGATACATGACATTATACATTTGTCCAAATCTACAGAATGCATAACACAAAGAGTGAATTCTATTGTAAGCTATGGACTGAGTGATAATGATAAGTCAATGTAATTTCACTGATGGTACTGAATGTTGGTAATGGAAATGCTGGGACTCTGTTTTGGTAGGAAAAAATATAAATATTCTGCATTTCCACTCAATTTTGTTGTGAACCTAAATTGTTTCAAGATATAAAGTATGTTAATAAGTAAAAGGGCAATAATTACAGTATTATATTTCCAGGTCTCCATGATTGAAAATTAAGGCACCATCTTTTATTTATTTATTTATCCTTATTAGGGTAACATTGGTTAATAAAACTACATATGTTTCAGTGTACTATTTTATAATATATCATCTATATATTGCATTGTGTGTTCACTATCCAGAGTCAGTTTTCATTCATCATCATATTTTTTACCTCCTTTACCCTCTTCTACAACCACCACTCCCCCATATCAACTCTGGTAACCACTAAACTGTTGTCTGTGTCTATAAATCTTCCCCTATTTGTCATGTTTGTTTTTTGCTTTTAGCTTTATATCTCACATATGAGTGAAATCATATGGTTCTTGACTTTTTCTGTCTGGTTTCACTTATAATGATAATCTCAAGATCAATTCATGTTGTCATAAATGGCAGTATTTTACATTATTTTATGACTCAGTAATATTCCATTATGTATATGCATCTTCTTTATGTAATTATCCAGTGAAGCACACTTTGGTTCTTCCCATGTTTTGGCCCCTGTAAATAATGCTGTGATGAACACAGGGGTACACACATCTTTATTGATAAATGTTACCATATTTTTGAGAAGATATCCAAAAGAGAGATTGCTGGGTTCCATGGAAATTTAATTTTTTGACGAACCTTCATACTATTTTTTTTATAGTGGTTGTACAAATTTACATTTCCACCAGCAGTGTATAATGGTTCCTTTTTCTCCACAGCCTGTGCAATACATGTTTATTGTTTGTCTTGATAATAGCCATTCTAACAGTTGTGAGGTAGTATATCACTGTGGTTTTGATTTTCCTAATGCCTAATGATGTTGAACATTTTTTCGTATGTCTATTGGCCATTTGTATGTCTTCATGTGTGAAGTGCCTGTTCAGGTCTTATGCCCATTTTTCGATTGGATTGTTCTTTTTGTTGTTGCTGTTGAGTTGTACAAATTCTTTATATATTTTAGATATTAGCACCTTATCAGAGGCATTGTTTGCAAATTATCTTCTCCTATTCAGTTGGTTCCTTCTTTGTATTGTTGATGGTTTCTTTTGCTGCACAGAAGCTTTTTAGTTTAACATAGTTTCATTTATTTTTATTTCCTTTGTCCTTGCAGTCAAATTCGTACAGTCTTCTCTAAAATCAAAGTTCATAAATTTAGCACCTGTGTCTTCTATGTAATTTATTGTTTCAGGTATTTTATTTAGGTCTTTGATTCTTTTTGAGTTAATTTTCTTATATAGTGAAAGATAGTTGTCTAGTTTCTTTATTTTGCATGTGACTTTCCAATTTTCCCAGCACCATTTATTGAAGAAGCTTTTTTTTTTATATCTCCTCTGTTGTATGCTTTTGGATCCTTTTACAAAAATTATCTGCCCATGTATATGTGGGTTTATTTCAGGGTTTTCAATACTGACCCACTGGTCTTTACATTTCTATTTTTCTTCAAAAACCATTCTGCTTGGATTATTGTTGCTTTGTAGTATAAATTGAAGTCAAGGAATATGATACCTCCAGCCTTGTCCTTCTTTTGTAGAATATCTTTAGCCATTCAGGGTCTTTTGTGATTCCAAAAAAATCTGATAAATTCTTTGTTCTAGTTTTTTTTAATGTCATTGGTATTTTGATGACTATTGCATTAAATGTGTATATTGCTTTCTTTGGGTAATATGGCATTTTAATTATGTTGATTCTTTCAATTCATGAACATAGAATATCTTTTCATTTATGTGTATCTTCTTTAATTTTTTTAAATAATATTTTGTAGTTTTTAATGGATAAGTCTTTTATATTCTTTGTCAAGTTTATTCCTAGGTAGGTAGGGGTGTGTGTGTGTGTGTGTGTGTGTGTGTGTATACATATATACATATATATATATACACATATATATGTGTGTGTGTATATATATATATATTTGCTGTTGTTACAATCACAAAAGCAATTTTTTTCCCATTTTTTCTGAAGTTTCATTGTTAGTATATAGAAGCACAATGAATTTTTGCACATTGATTTTGTATTCTTCAACTTTACTATATTTGTTTATTATTTCTTATAGTTTCATGGTGTACTCTTCAGGGTTTTCTATTAATATGTAAAGAATTATTGCATCTGAAAAAAGTGCAGTTTAACTGCCTTTTATTTCTTTCTCTTGCCTGATAGCTCTGGTCAGAACTTTCAGCACTATGTTGAGTAACTGTTGTGACAGGGGAATCCCTATTGTTCTTGCTCTTAAGAGAAAAAGCTTTCAGTTTTTCATCATTAAGTCTGATATTAGCTGAGGGTTTGTCATATATGACCTTTATCAGGTTAAGGTACTTTCTTTTCATATCTATTTTATTAATATATAATATGAATAATTCATGATCTATTTAATCATAAATGAATGTTGTGTTCTATCAAATAATTTTGCTGGAATATTATTCTTGGCTAGTAATTTATCTCTTCACAATTTGAATATTTGATTCTACTCCCCTGTAGTTTGCAAAGTTTCTGCTGAAGAATCTGATGACCTTATTTCACTTACAGAATTGTAGCAATCAGACAGAACTTACAAAATTTCCTATTACTATAGCTGCTCACCTACATATATCTATACACACATTTGCTATTATCTCTCCTATTAATTTGAATAAATTTTCTTTGTTTTTAACTAAGATGAACCACTCCACTTGTGACTAGGTCTTGCCTCATTTCACCCAATTTAGGCATTTATTCTACAACTTTTTGCTTTTCTTTCTGCATCAGCAATTTCCTTCCTCTAGATTATTTTATAAACAGGAAAACATAGTTACTTCAGTTAATCTGAGAAGAACTATTAGATTTCTCCACATTGTCTTCATCTTCTACTCTATTTCTCCTTTTTCTTTCTCAGAAGAGCTTTTTGATAAATACCTCTTCTCATTTGTCTCCAATTTCTCTCCTCCCATTCTCTCCTAAACTTACTTCATAGGTTTAATTTATTCTGTTTCTTCACTAAAACTGCTCTTTTCAAGTTTTAGCAACTCTATTTCTTCACCTAACAGCCAATGCTCTTGTCACATTATACTTGACTTACCAATATAATTTGACAGATACAATCAGTGATCATTGAAATATTATTTTCTCTTCTCTTCAGGCATCATACTCTAATTTTCTTCCCTGCCTCCCTGGGTAATCCTTATCATCTACCTTTGTTATATCTCTGTATCTTCCTCCATAAGTTTGTCATACTCCAAACTTCTTCATTACGTGAACCCTTATCCTTAACCACAAACAAGCTCTAGGCTAAAGTTTCTCAACTAAATACAGATGAATATGAAGAAACATGCGTCCCAGGAGGTTATTCGTTCTGCATCTTTTGCTACCAAATACAAGTCAAAGCAATAACTGATTACTAAAGCCTCAAAAATATGGGACTTTTCAAAATTTCAGGTGGCATCTTTCCTTATGCAGCATCACAATCTTTGAACTAACGCTAACAAAGCCTCAATGTCCTGAATTGATTCAAAGTGTTTACCATTCACAATCATTTTGACTTTGGACGAAGATCCAGAAGTCCCACAGTGCCAGATCTGATGAATAAGATGGCTGAGGACACACCCAAATGTTTTTATTGACAGAAATTGCCTAACAGGAATGATGTGTGACCTGAATCAATTCAGGACATAGAGACAGCCACAACAGTGCAACTAAAGATACTCACTAGAGAGGACTTCCAGAATTGCTTCAGCAGATAGCAAGAATAATGGGATTAAGTGTGTTCAAAGCAGGGGAAAATATTTTGAGGGGGATTAATGGTAATACGTCTTTTATTGTAATAAGTAGTTTTTAAAACATCTATTTTACTGTTTTTGACAGAGAGAAAAAGAGACAGAGAGAGATAGAGAGAAGGGGGAGGGCCCAAAGCAGTCTCCATAGTTGTATGTCATTAACTTTTGACTAGTTTCATTTCACACAAGTGGGCAGGGGCTGCACAGGGCAGGAACTGGGCTGGGGGCCTCCCACATGGGAGGCACGCTGCTGCGAGCTGGGGGCCAAACTGGGGGCCTCCCACATGAGAACCCAACTGGGGGCCACACCCCAGTTCAGCATATGGGACCGCATGGGCTAGGGCTGGGATTTGATTCTCGGACCCTGGGGTTGCAAAGTGAATGCTTAACCCACTGAGCCATCCCGGCTTCCCCTAATAAATATTTTTTATTTAAACATTCACAGTATTTTTTGATCACACCTCATATGTGTTGCCCAACTCAACCTCTTAGTACTATTTTTAGGACTAGAGTTCCCACACAATATTTGGTTGTGTGTTTGTGTATGCTTCTGTGTGGTATAAACAGCAGTAAGGTGTGAGACTGGAAGGTAGAATGAGGGGAGAAGATTAGCTTAGCTGCATTTTTATTATACACAAATAAGACACAATTGGGTGGTGAGAAGAATGAAAAACTAGAGAAGTACTTCAAATTGGAATTTTAAGAGACTTTCAGGTATATTATAATGAACACATCTGACGGATTTCACAGCCACATTTGCTTAAGCACTGACCTTTGTTCACATTTTGCTTACATAATTTTACTTACATTTTCCATAAGAGAAATGGTTTGAAATTTTATGTCTTTTATGTATCATAATGTCATTTATTATAGTATGAAAATATAGGCTCTCTTTAGCCTTACATATTCTGTTTAAAAAATACCAGTTTTTGTTTGTTTATTTTTTTAGGATGATGCTATGTGCTTTAAAGCACAGTTTTATTGACTCAAAAATGGAGTTCAATAACAGAGTAGAGAATACACTGCAAAACAAAGATGGTTGATTCTCATCTTCTTAGTCTCAATTTCTTCCCTTCACTCTCCCTTTAACCTTACTTCCCCATCTCTTTCCTGCACCTCTATAATAAGTATAAAAACTCAGTTTTCATGCAAAATTAAATTCCATAAAATAAAGGTATTGATTCAATCATCCAACACTCATTTATTGAGTGACTCTTACAAGCCAGGCTGTGTTTTAGATAACAGCTCAGGAAATCCATGAAAAAAATTTTGCATTCCTGCCATAACAGAAAAGACACATACCATAAAAAAAAAGTCAGACCTCTTACTTAAATGTTCCAGGGGAAGCCGGGATTGCTCAGTGGGTTAAGCGCTCATTTTGCAGCCCCGGGGACCGAGGATCGAATCCTGGCCCTGGCCCGTGTAGACCCATATGCTGAACTGAGTTCTCAGTGGGGTGAAACCCTGGCCCAGTTCCTGCCCTGTGCAGCCCCGCCCACCTGTGGAATGAAACTATGGGGAAAAACCAATGATGTGCAACTATGGAGACTGTTCTGGGCCCTCCCTCTTCTTTCTTACTCTGTCTCTGTATTTCTCTCTCTCTCTCTATCAAAAACAATAAAAATAAATCTTTAAAAATAAAAAAAATGTTCCAGATTCTCAGTTAAGCTCCTTTTGAGGTCAGCATCAAAAATGAAAACAAAAAATTATTTTTAACAAGTCATTCCTGAGACGAAGTAATGAAATTTGAAGATTACGTAGGCCTGCTACTAGCTCAAATCTTAGGTACCACTTTTAATCAATTGACACCCTTATAATTCCTATTTATATCATACTTATAAGATATTAAAACCTTTAAAATATATTCTTGATTTAGTCTACTCATCAATTTTTAAATCTGTCTCACTTCTTCGATTATATTTCTTCATTTTAATTAACCTTAAAGAATTCTTTCTTTTCCAGCATTAAAATTAACTAATGTCCATTTTGTTTACTTAGTTTAATGTTTTTGACTACTTTTGGTATACTGCTTATGAAGGGTACATAGGAAAATGGTCATCTCTAATGACCATTCCCCAATAGACACATAACACACTGCAAGAACACACACACACACACACACAAGTGTGAGCCCGTGCATATACATACACTCCCCTAGATAAAAAGATTAAGTACTTTTGAAGAAAAATATATCATGTATATTTTTTTTAAATATATATATTTATTTATTTATTTTGACAGAAGAGAGAGAGAGAGACAGAGAGATACAGAGACACAGAGAGAACTGAACTGGGGGAGCTCCCAGTGCAGCATATGGTTCCGCACGGGCCGGGGCCGGGATTCGATCCTCGGTCCCCGGCGCTGCAAAGTGAGCGCCTAACCCACTGAGCCATCCCAGCTTTCCCAGTCATGCATTTCTTAGTGCACTTCATGCTCCTGAAAATTATTAGAGGTATTCAAATGAGGAGAATATACAGAGATCTTTAAGGTTATTTGAGAGTTAAGTTGTCTAATGGGCTGGATACTATTTTAGTTATACATTAAAAACTGCTCTTGGGTCTTCAAAGAATTTAGGCACTTTCCCTCTAAAACAGATCCTAAAACACAAGTGTGGTTATATTCATTGATAAATAAAGCAAAGCTCCTATCAATATAAACATATTTAACTTTGCATCCATTTCTGTTCATTTTCTATTGTTTGAAATACACATATTTCAGGCTACCGATTGTAAGAAACATCTTAGGAAAAAGAAATCAAGAAATAAAGGATTTCTCTTTACTCTTTTTTTGTCTAATAACAAAGTACCATAATGCAGATTATAAATTGGTGTCTTGGAGAACCTCTTTAATATTTCCTTTTTAAAGCTCATCTTGGAGAATGCATTTGAGTGAATCGTGTATCAGTGGCATTTAAATTTTGACTTATACAGAATTGAACTTTCAAAGTATGTCACAGTCTGGATAATGTAAATACGTGATCATCATAAAATAATACAACTGTAGTCATTAGTTACTTAGGAAATGTATAATAAATCTAAGACTATCTGGATGTAAATCGTCATGGGAGAGTATGGCTCATTATTAATGTTTGTAAAAATTAGTGCAATCATTTATGGTTGAGAATAAAAAAAAAAAAAAGACATGAACTTTTACCTTAATAGAGGTAAACTGAAACCAAGAAAACCAGAACCATCTGAATCTCAAATGGCTTATAATCATAATTAAATGATTTCCCATCAACATATTTTCTTAGTTTATACTAATTATTTATTATTTATTTCTGAGTAATCACCAGAATTTATATTTTTGCACAATTAAGATTAGTACATGCTTAGTCTACCATACTATATGCACACTTCATAGTCAACATGTACAAAGACCTAACTAGTTGCATTATTTGAATTGAACTACTTGAGCATTACTTTTTCCCCATCTCATCCTACAGCCATATGCTGAAGGGCAAGTAATATACACCCAAGGGAAGTCCAAACCTAACTCATTTCAGCACACCTGCCTGGCTCCCTCTACTAATATACCCCGGTATTCCTGCTGACTACAATTTTACTAATCCTCTGACCTCATAAAGATTGCCAGGTGCTGGCATGTGTGAGCAGCGTGAAATCAAACGTGCCATATTGTTCAGCATCTGTTTCTAACTCTCCATGAAGTTCTCTTTGCAAATAGCACTGGCCTGTCAGCTTCAATCAGTTCGGTAGAGAACTTCACTAAGATGTATTAGCCTTCATCGAAGATCGTTCTTCACATGATCAGACCCACGCATAAGGCATTTAGGTATACAATGGAGAGATTTTTTGACAATATATCCACAGTACAAAAAAGAAATTCCCTAGCTTTTGCCCTACAATTTTTTTTTTCCATGAAATCTGAATCTTAAATATATCTCCTGGGACAAAAAACACACTTTTAACAGTGATGGTTGGTCTACCTTACTCTTGAAATGCTTCTCTGGTGGCTCCAATAAACATTTTTTTTTTACATTGTTTTGACAGAAACAAAGACAGAGAGACAGAGAGAAGGGGAAGGGCCCAGAGCAGTCTCCACAGTTGTATGTCATCAGTTTTAAACATAATTTCATTCCACATAGGTGGGCGGAGGCTGCATAGGGTGGGAACCAACCTGGGGGAGCCTCCCACATGGGAAGCTCACCCCGGCAAGAAACAACTTGGGAGCCACAGCCCAGTTCAGCACATGGGTCCACATGGACTGGGGCTGGGGCTGGGATTCAAACTTCAGACTTCGGAGCTGCATAGCAAGTGCTCAAGCCACTGAGCCATCCCAGCATCCCCTCCAATGAACACCTTTCACTCCCACTTCTCATGCATTCCCTTACTCTCATGTTCATTACAGACAATAACAAAATTTAAATGTATCGGTGCCCCTTTGTGGAAGCAAATTTCTAAAATCTGTAGTGCACGTTGAAATTGGATCTATGTGTTCCCGATTAGAAATTAATTAAGGAAAAATTATTTTATAAATTTGGAATGAGAAATGTTGCATAATAGGCAATGTCTGATTTTAGGTTTTCTATACATAAACACATCTAAATATTTAAACATCTTTAATCTGCATACTGCTTAACCTAAACATTACTAAATAACTATCTCATTTTTCAATATACAAAAATATTAATTGAATATTGTTTTATTATGATTATTTGAAATCATAAAAATTACATTCCTATTAAGATACCTAAGGAAAAATAATTATGAAGATAATATATTTTATTAACTTAACACAGTAATGCCTTTCTTCTACTCAATTAAAAAGTATAAGTAACCTAATATCTATTATTAGATTGGTGCAAAAGTAATTGCGATTTTTGCATTGTTAAAATTTTCCATTTGATATTAAATACATTCTTAAATAAATGTGGTTATGTTATACATCATTTCAATGTGCATTTATTGCTTTATGTTTTTTTGGCTAATGATGTATTACTTGCTGTTAATTTTGTATTTATTTTAGACTATGAAAATGATGTTAGAGAAAAAGCAAATTTGAGTGATTTTCTTATTCAAGTTCAAAATGGGTTGTAAAGCAGAGACAACTTGCAACATCAATAATTCATTTGGCCCAGGAACTGCTAAGGAATGTACAGTGCAGTGGTGGTTCAAGACGTTTGCAAAGGAGATGAGCGTCTTGAAGATAAGGAGCATAGTGGCCAGCCATTGGAATCTGACAACGACCAATGAGAGCCATCATTGAAGCTGATCCTCTTAAAACTACATGAGAAGTTGCTCAAGAACTCAACACCAACCATTCTGCGGTCATTCGGCATTTGAAGCAAATTGGAAAGGTAAAAAAGCTCAATAAGTGGGTGCTCCATGAGCTGACCAAAAATCCAAAAATCTTTGTTTTGAAGTGTCATCTTATCATATTTCACACAACAACAAACCATTTCTCAATTGTCATAATGAAAAGTGGATTTTATACGACAGCCAGCTAAGTGGTGGGACCAAGAAGAAGCTCCAAAGCACTTCCCAAAGCCAAACTTGTACCAAAAAAAGGTCATGATCACTGGTGGTGTGCTGCTGCTCTGATCCACTACAGCTTTCTGAATCCCAGTGAAACCATTACATTTGAGAAATATGCTCAGCAAATCTATGAAATGCACCAAAAACTGCAATCAATGCCTGCAGCATTGGTTAACACAAAGGGCGTAATTCTTCTCCACAACAATGCCCAACCATACGTCACACAACAAACACTTCAAAAGTTGAACAAGGGGAAGCCGGGATGGCTCAGTGGGTTAGGCACTCACTTTGCAGCACCGGGGACCGAGGATTGAATCCCGGCCCCGGCCCGTGTGGACCCATATGCTGAACTGGGAGCTCCCTTAGTTCAGTTTTCTCTCTGTCTCTGTATCTCTCCCTCTCTCTCTCCTCTGTCTAAATAAATAAATAAATAAATAAATAAATAAAATATATTGAAGATTAAAAAAAAAAAAAAGTTGAACAAGGGGAAGCCGGATGACTCAGTGGGTTAAGAGCTCACTTTGCAGCCCTGGAGACTGACAATCAAATCCCGGCCCAGCCCGTGGGGAACTGGGGAGTTCCCCAAGTTCCTGCCTTGTGCAGCCCCACGCCCACCTGTGGAATAAAACTATGTGGAAAAACCAATGTGCAACTATGGAGACTGTTCTGGGCCCTCCCCCTTCTCTCTGTCTCTGTATCTCTCTCTCTCTCTGTCAAAAACAATAAAAATAAATCTTAAAAAAAAAAAGCTGGGGAAGCCGGGACGGCTCAGTGGGTTAAGCGCTCACTTTGCAGAGCCGGGGACTGAGGATCGAATCCCGGCCCCGGCCCGTGCGGACCCATATGCTGAACTGGGAGCTCACCCAGTTCAGTTCTCTCTCTGTCTCTGTATCTCTCTCTCTCTCTCTCCGTCAAAAATAATAAATAAATAAATAAACATATATTAAAAAAAAAAGTTGAATGAATAGATTATGAAGTTTTGCCTCATTCACTATATTCACATGACCTCTCGCCAACCCACTACCACTTCTTCCAGCATCTCAGCAGCTTTTTGTTAGGAAAATGTGTCCACAATCAGCAGTATGGAAAAAATGCTTTCCAAGAGTTTGCTGAATTCTGAAGCATAGATTTTTATACTATAGGAATACACAAACTTATTTCTCATTGACAAAAATGCGTTGATTTTAGTAGTTCCTATTTTGATTAATATAGATGTGTTTGAGCCTAGTTATAATTTAAAATTCACAGTCAAAATCACAATTAGTTTTGCAGCAATTCAGTATTCATTTATAACATATGGCCTATTAAATAATTCAAAAAATGAACAGTAATACTTTATTTCTAATGTAGAGATTTATTTATTTTCTTTTGTAAAAAAGAATCATGTGACTCTGCTTGACCATGTTTTTATTTCTTAACTGGTTAAGTTGAACTGATCAAATACTTACTGAGCATTCTGGTCTTCATGTTCTCATTAAAGAGCATTCTTGAATGTTGGGAATTTAGTAGATATCATTTAAATGTATTGAATACAGAAGTGCTCTTGTGACTTTGGTAGAGGGGTAATGAGGTTGGCGTACAAATGTAATACTCTATGGTTTACTATTAAGGAATAATGTAAATAAGTCACCAAAAAGTAGGCAAACTACTTTGAAACTCTACTGGTTAAAATATTGTTATCAAGTATAATTTTTATAGTACTTGAGTGATAAAACCATTACCAAGAAAACTGACTTAAGTGAAAAATCCATTTATTGACCATGAAGGACAAGTGGACTTCTATTACACGTGTATAGAAACCTGTGATTCTATAGTAGCTGATAATCTAGAGGTGCCCCAAACCACCAGAATTGCAATAACCCTAATAGTTATGAAGAGAATGCAAAGAACAGGCACAAAGTTAAAAAGAAGAAAGCTAATGTATGTCAATGAATAGATTCACCTCTCTTTTTCTATTTACTAACTCCAAATATTGTCTCCTTTCTTATTAGTTTACTCTCTCTCTCTTACTTGCCCCCTAATTATAGTCAAAACTTATAAGCACTATAACATAGTTACTACTAGCTTGTAATTTTATTAGTGAATTTAACATTATCATATGTGAACAAGCTAAAGTTTAAATAATCTTAAATGGTTCTGAATCCCTAATGATTAACTTACTAGGGCCTACGAAACCAGCGTTAATTAAGTAAATATTGCCATTAAAATTTCATGTTATGAAACGACTTTAAACAACTATTTGTACCACACAAATAAAAAAATATAAAAGTAATTAATCATTTCCTCTAGCAGACAGTATATATTACCAATCTTGTTAGGTAATTAATTGTTTTAGTTAAAATTTAAAGAGCATATTGAAAATACTGTAGAAATACTTGAATGCCATTATGTAAGGATCAGGGAAACCCAGATATGCTTGTGTGTTCAGGGAACTGCACTAAAATCAAAGGTGCCCAGATTATGTAGAAAAAAAAATTATTTATGCTCCAGAATCTAGAAAAAATAAAATTTCCATTGCAAGAGTCTATTTACTTTTACCGAGTAGAAGGTTGCTAGAGTAAAACTTTTATTTTAAGCTAACTGGAGTATCAGCCATCTTCAGTGGATAGTTAAGTAGAAAATGGATTCCAACTGAGTAATCACCTGTTAACTCCATGATAATGATAAATGTTACCTCGGTAGGTGAGTGAAACAGACCTTGAATTGGCTCGGGGTTTTAAAATCGTGACATTTTTGAAGAAGAACCTGAGATAAAATAAGGAGCGCTTGCAGTTGTTAAACTTTATGAGAGCAAGTGAAAGAGCATTTTCTTCATAGGAAATGATAATGTAGAAAAGTATAAGAAGAAATCAACCATGAGCTGGCTTACAGTGCACATTTTGGGTATGTGGGAATGTGTGTATGTATGTGAATCTATGAGCAATGCAAGCAGTAAATTAAATAGTGTGGCAATACAAGTGTGACTTTGGCTAAACAGACCCAAATATACTAAGGGAATCTGGCCACTCAGTTGGGAACTACAGTTGATGTCTTGAAGTGTCAGATGAAAGCTGAAGTTACAAAGTAGCAGAAATTATGAGGGAACAGAGGAAGCTTGTTAGTAGAGAAGGGAGAGTGAAGTAGGTATAATTAGAGGCCCATGAGATAAATGGAAGAGAAGCTATTTGTTAGAGTTGTTTCATTCCCGACAACCTAAATCCTCTTGATTTTTTAATATTTGAGATGAAATAGGTGACTTTTTCTTTGTACTTAAAAGTTCCTAGATAGAACAACCATGCATTTAGTTTTTAGAATTCTCATATTATTCGCCTTCTGTCCTTCTTTCTTCCTTTATCCAATCAATAACTTAATAGTTATTAATCATCTGATTATTATATGAGGGATAATTTGCAGGAATGGAGAAATAAATAAGGAGTTTTATTTTTGAGGCACTTAACTCTTCTAGTACAGGAGACTGGTAAGCAAAGAGCTAATTACCACACACAAGAGAGTAGTCGCATGGATCTAAAATTGACCATCTGCCTTGTAGGAGGGAAAAGGGGATTAAAAGTCAATGTATCCAATTCTGCCATCTTCAGAGTATAAGCTCATTGAAAGAAAGTACAACTTTTATGTCTTTTCCAATATTCAGTGCATATCACAGTATACTGAATATTTTAGGCTGATATTACTGACAGCTATTGCAATTTTGAAATGTTTTCTTAAGCTATTTATCACTGAACCCTCTTATGAATAAATGTAGGGAAAAGATTGAGTTTCTGAGGTTAACATAACTCTTCTTAGATAAAGTGAAATCAATAAAGTAAGAATAGTAGATCATATTTCTTCAGTAAAGTCTTTGTGATCCTTTAGAATCATACATCAAATTTTCTGTAATTTGTGTTAAAGTTTGCCATCTAAACTTCATTCAATAATTTGTACCTTATCTTAGGTATCTTCTTGTTCACTAATTGTGCTGTTGGTAACTAAACTGAAATAATTGATTCACTTAACTCAATATAAAACAGTTTGCTTAGTTAGAGCTAAGTAACACTATTAAAATAACAAATTATTTAAATTTAATTTCCTAAATTTAATTTTATAGTTTTCTATTTATTTATCTAGTTAGGTCTATTGGGGTGACATTGGTTGGTAAAAATTACATAGGTTACAGATGTACAATTCTATAGTACCTTGTTTATGGGTGTTATAATATCTTGCAAGTGTTCTGCCTGAAAAAAAAATGATTTTTTATCTTATTATTTTTTTAAATTAAGCAATTTCTATGTATTGAAAAATGTTTAATATATTCCATGGAAGAAGGAAAACATGTTTTCTCTCTTCTAAGTAACATCATGTAATTAAGACAGCATGCATCTAACAAGAATTTTAGTAAAGTTGATGCTTGGGCTCATAAAGAAAAATAATATATCTGATATAAATATGAATCATGATTAGCAATGACATTTCATCTACCAAAAAATATTACTTAGACATAAAGAAATAATCCTACTAGTCACATTTTATGTTCCAAAAAATATTACTTAGACATGATGAAAAAAAATCCTACCATAAGTACCGGTAAGCTTGTTTTGCAGTGCAATAATCACTTTGCTGAAAAGGGAAGTACAACCCATATGAATGATATAACTTAATATTTTTTTATTTTTAATTATCATTAGATTATTCAATGTTTTTAGGATTGCTCCAAATTTCTTTAAGGTGAGTCTACATTGACAATGAAGTTTCAAGATACTTCCTGGGACATTTGGGGGGATGGTCTAAGGAGATAAAGAACCTTAATGTGATGGATTAGATAATGTGACAGTAATCTAGGGAAGACAAAAACTCATGTACAAAGATTAAGCAGTAAGATGGTTCTGAAAATATTATTGGGGAAAGTTGTGTGAAAGGTACATGGGTTTTTTAAAATTATTTTTACAAATTTTTGAGAGTCAAACTATTTCAAAATAAAAGTTACAATAAACAAAATGACTAAACAGTAAACTAAGGTAGAAAATAATTCTGATATATATTAGTTATAAACTAACAAAACCAATGAAATAAAGTTAAAATTCAGTATTGATTCTCATTTAAAAAAGCTTTGTGTGAAAATATGTACCAGTTTGGCAATTCATCTATAGATTTCAGAAAAGTACAGTACTGTATATAAAAGCAGATTGTATTTCTATTTTTGAAACTATACTCTAATTCAAAGGTACATTTCTATCTAAGGACCCAGTATCAAATAGATCATAGGAGAGAGTACCAGTTCATTAAATATGTCAATAAGAAAATATGCCCATGCACTAAGTACAAAAAATATTAAATTATGCCAAACTTGCTAAAGTCAGAAAAATGACCTGATGTTAAAAAAAAAAAATCAAATACTGCATAAATTTTATCTAAAATCTGCAGGTTGAACATAGCTGATCTACATATTCAATACATATACAGATATACATTAGTGTTTATGTTTATTCTTGGGAAGCATACCAATAATCTTTAGAAATTTCTTGGCCACTTCATTTCTGGGTAAGGAGGCATTAATACAACCTTTGTCAATAAGAAAAACAGCAAAAGTAAATAAAGCTTAAATAGTTTCTCAGCAAGATGATGTATTTTATATATTCTGCATGAGAAAGATAAACATATTTTTTCAAAGGCAAAATATTTTTGTTAACCATCAAAGAGATCTGTATTATGAACATGCTTGATTGCTAAATATGTAGAGATAGAAAATAGTAAGTGGCTTTAGAAAAGGCAACAGTTTTTCAGAAAACATTAATTAATAAAAATTGTAGAAACAAAGTCCTATTTTTCTTCCAGTTTTTGTTTTAATCACAATATAGAGGTACTTTATTTTTTTAGGTGAAGGAGCAGATAGCGATTTATTGACCCCAAACACTTTCATTTCAGCAATGTCCTTTGATATATATATCCTAACTCCTTCTCCTTTATTTATTTGCTCTAGCCACTTAGTACCACTTGAATTATTATCATCCCAACTTACATGAAAAAAAACTATGATTCAGAAAGGTTTAGGATAGTGTCATATAGCTTAGAAATGTCAAGTCTAGGGAAGAAGTCAGGGCATCAGACTCCAAAGCTGGTGCTATTTAAACAGTTGGCAGAGATTTCTAAACCTCCAAGATCTACAAATTATCAGACTGAACATATGATGTAGATCCATGAGAAACTACTGTGCATTATTATGGAAATGCAGAGAAATGGAAGCTTAGTTGTACACTTTGTTAGTACAAATGCAAACAGCCTATTAGCCTTGAGCACTGACTGTTTCAGGTAAATTTGTCCTGATGATCTTAAATAGTGAATTAAATTTATGCTCCTAGTTCTGATCCTATGATCATTATATAACTTTTTTAGTATCATTTTTCTATTCACCTACTGTGAGCAATATCAATAAGCACGGAGTCCATTGGTACCCAAGACGGTTGTATTTGTTATCTTTTAATAAGTTTGCATTCTGAGTTTAAGCATCAGGGTCATAAGATAATGGATGTGAGTTTAATATTGAGTAAGATTCCTCCTAGGTGTGATAATAAAATCAGTTTTCTAAGCTTGCAAGGCTGAAGGCTGTAGCTCATGCTAAGGTAAACTCACAAAATTTGTGAAATAATAAATACTATTTTATGAAATCACTAGGGAGGCATCTAACCACTTTCCACCGTAGGCTAATGCAACATATACACACATACACATGCAGACACACACATTCACAAGCATGCTATAACATCAACCTTACAAAGAATATGAGGAAGTTTGGGTATTTTTCCCCCACATAAATTTTCTATTTTAGTAATCCTCAAAGCCTCGTACTTTAATATCTGGGTTTATAATTAACACTAATAATCAAATGTATGTATTCAGGCAATGTCCAAATAACAAACGGCATATCCTGTTGCTACTAATGTCTTAAATGTTTTTCAAAGGCTCTAAAATCATGGCCTTATCATCAAAATATATAATAGTCTGTCTCTTTTAGCTGGAAATACCAGATATCCTGGGGAAAAAAAGTAATTTTATTTAAGTTTAAACTTTAAAAAAATGTATTTATTAAATTTGTTGTGAGTGACATCAGTTAGCAAGATTATATAGGTTTCAAGTATACAATTCTTAGCATAGTACATCATCTATGTGTCGCACTGTGTGCTCACCAGGAAAAAAGGGATTTAAATGTAATGTCATTTTGTTTGATAAGTCTATGCAATTTGCCAACATAGCATATAAGAAAGTAAATATAATTGCATATTATTATTATCAATAGGCAGCTATCAGTGCTCCTAAATATCACTCTCCATTCATAATTGGAACAGACAGAAGTTATTAATTACTGAGCATTATATTTAAGATTAGCTTTATCAAAATAAAAAATAGAAAAAGGTATCTGAATTCAAGTTGAAAAAGACCCATTTAAATTACTTTAGGAAAGCCAGGATGGCTCAGTGGGTTAAGCGCTCACTTTGCAGCCCCGGGGACCAAGGAACAAATCCTGGCCCCATCCCCTGAGGACCCATATGATAAACTGGGGTATGCTTCCCATGCAGGAGGACCGCAGTTTGGTTCTCGCCCCCCAGGTTGTTTGGCCCCTGGTTCAAGGGGGCATGTCTCCCATGCAGGAGGCCCCAGCCAGTTCTGTCCTGCATAGCCCCCACCCACCTGTGTGGAACAAAACCATGTCGAAAACTGATGTCCAACTTTGTAGATGGCTCTTGGCCCTCCCTCTTCTCTCTGTTTCTCTCTCTCTGTCTCTGTCTCTCACTCTGTTAAAACAATAAAATAAATCTTAAAAAAAAATAAAGTAAATTACTTTATAAAGTAGAAACATTTAGCAAAGTTGCCTTTATAATTTTAGGCATTTTTGTAAATGTTTTTATATCTAATTTCATTCACTCCTAGGTACTGAAATACTAAAGTGTGTTATAATGAGAAAACTTATACATACAAATTGCTTATTCTGTTAAATGTAATCATTACTACTTATGCCCTTATTCTGCATCATATTTGGACTACATGCCTAATTGAAGTTTCTTTGATTCAATTTTCTGAATAAACTTTTTGGCTTATATCTGTAAAACCTGTCAACTTAGCATTCTGTTGTATACTGGGCATTTTGTGAATAAAATAAGATGAGTTACCAGTTACCAGTTTATATGACCTGACCATCTATGATTCCACACAGTTAAATATAGACAGAGCAAGTAAAGCTACCATTAAAAAAACAAAAGCTGGGAAAAGCCGGGACGGCTCAGCGGGTTGAGCGCTCGCTTTGAGGCCATGAGGACCGAGGATCGAATCCCGGCTCCGGCCCAGGCAGGACCCAC
>PVKE010018453.1:0-29500 GCA_004027555.1 Craseonycteris thonglongyai | reverse complement strand
GGGAGGTGGGAGAGGGCACCAGCATTATGGACACACTCAATGGTTTGGTGTTTACCTGGAGAGGAGGGGGGAGGGGGGAGGGAGAGTTGTGTGGGGAGGTGGGAGTGGGCATCAGATATATGGTGTTGGAGGGGGACCTGATTCTGGGAGCTGGGCACATAATGCGATGCATGGGTGATGTGATGTGGAGTTGTCCATTGGGAAACTGTCTGATTGTTACCAACCAATGTCACCCCATTAAATTTAACAATAAAATGTAATAATATTAAAAAAAAACAAAGCAACAAAATGCAAGCAAAAAAGCAAAAAATAAAAATATCAGAGGAAAAAAAAAGAAAATGTCTTTATTTTATCATTGATTTTGAGTTTAAATTTTGATGAGGATTCTGTGTTGTCATTTATGTTCTTTTAACACTTCCAAGATGACAGTAAATTGTCTTCTAGCTTTCATTGTTTCTGTTGAGAAGTTAGGTCTGTTTTTATTCTTTTTTTTTAAAGGTAATTTAAGAGACTATTTTAAAAATATTTAAATTTGTTTATATATTTTGACTAATTTTTAATCTTAGTGATTATAGTCACAGAGGTGATCTTTAAACCATTCCCTTTTTGTAACTTCTTTGGGTTGTAATATAAATATATGTAAATGTTTCACACACTGGAGAAGTCTCAATAGTTACAAATATTGAAAGTTAATTCAATTGACTTATTCTAATTTATTTCATAGTATGTCTATTATGTATTGTTTCATTTTCTGTATTTATTTACATTTGGGAAAATGTGTTAAAATCTCAAAGTTGTTTTCTAAAGAATTCTATTTCTAATAGTTTTTGCTTAAAATTTTAGATATTCTTATAAAGTTCATTTCAGCTTTATCTTCCTCATGAATTGAACTATGGTGTAGTTTTTAGGGAGTTACACTTTCTAATCTTTCTGCTTTTATGTACTTCATGTTATTTTTAACCTTTCAATTTTATTACTGTTCTTAACAATTATTAACTTTTTAGTCATGGATTGAGTTTCAGATACCACCTCCTCCATTTATTATCCATGTATCGTTGAATGCCTGAAACAACGGTTTTCACATCTGATAAATGGAGTACGGTGAGAAATAATGAGAAGATATCAAAATCTCTCAGCATAGTGCCTGTCATATTGTAAGCACTCAATAAAAGTTAGTCACTGATATTGTTAATTGCCTGAGTAATACTTAGTAAATTTAAAAGAGAGAGAGAGAGAGAGAGAGAGAGAAAACCGTAATTGAATATGCTATGTCTATTAAACTTATGAAAAGCAGGAGAAAGAATTAGATCATGTTGGGGTAATTCTGGGTGGTGAGCACATAATGCGAAGTATAGACAATGTAATGTAGAATTGTACACCTGGAAACAATGTACAGTAATTGATATCAATCAACATCACCCCAATAAATTTAACAATTAAGAAAAAATCATGTTGGGGAACGACTGCGTTCATAAGTGAATTAGAAAGAGTGGAGAAGGAAGAAGCAAGAAGCCACTGAGTGTCATGAGTGTCATGAGCCTGCTAGAGACGCAGGACTGGGGACAGAGTGATACTGCTTATGTATCATCTTTGCTCTCAGGCTAACTCAGTAGGTTTTATTTTTCAAGATGTCGACCTGATAAGAAGCTGAGCTTACATGTTAACAAAGATAGAATACAATGCTGACTTTTAGATGAGTTCATTTTCAATTTGTGAGCCTGTTTCAAATTCTTTTTTTTTTTCCCCCTTATAACTTTCTTGGTTTCTCTTTTTCCTCCTGCCTGCGAGCTTTCCACATCTCTCTTTTCCTCCTGTTGATGCTTTTAGAAGCTCTCAGAGCTATTTAGTTTTATTATCCTTTGGGGGTTTACGAGTGTCTATGTCCCCTTGAAGCTAAAATTGGAGCACAGATATAGATGTTGAGCATGTGAGTTGACACCCCAACCATGAGCTGTGTTATAGATTTGGGTCATTTGTTCATTTATTCATTCAACAAACCATGCATTGCTAGCTATATGTCAGTATTCAGTTGAACATGATGCAAACATGCATAGTGGCTCTGTCTTTGAGAGTTGCTTATTTTGGTATTGATGCCCCTTTGGGCCTCTGGTCCTACTACTCATCTCTTTTGAACAGAATGCTACCTTGCTTTAGATGGGTCATTTGCAGACTACTTTCTAGATCTAGTTCAATTCTGGTGGCCAGTCCTGCCACTACCTAACAAAGAGCCTCTTTGGGTAGTCCTAGTGTCTTGTCAAGTTAGGTTACTCATTATTAACTTCTCAGTGCAAGCTGTAATTCAAATAGAGAGTATTTGTCCAACTAGAAAGAATTCTACAACATCTGTAATGGTCTTTGGGTTAAAATTATAGTCAGCTTGCTTACCTCTACATAAAACAACTCTCTATTGCCACTAATGTCAATGGTATCAAGTTCAGGTTCAAACTGAACTTTACTCCTCCCTTTGTCTAGTCCCATGGCTTTTCCTCAGATGATCCTTCTGAATGTGCTCTATTCATGTTCTAGAAAAATGAGATGAAACGTCTGAACACACTGTAGTCAAATGGGACTGCTTTTGTGTCACAGTCAAAGTAACAGCTTCCTGTTTCCTTCTAAATAAATTTCTTTATATTTTAAAGCAAAAGGCCAATTCTTAATGTCAAGGATTTTTTTTTTTTTTTTTTTTTTTTTAGTGTCCATTTATCAATGAGTGTAGCATAGTGCCTGGTAGACTGCAGATGCTTATTATCATCTAAATTACTTTTAGGTATCCATTAGGATATAAAACTGTGGAATACTAGAATGTTCTCTGAGATTGTTGCTTTCATGGACAATCTGGCATTGTGGTGAAGATTTTAGGGGAGCTAGGTTTGAGTCTTGTTTTTCTGCTTACCTATTAATTGTCAGACTTTAAGAAATTACTTACTATCCAGGGCTCAGCATCCAATATCTAAAATAGTGGCAGTATTAATTATTGCTTGAGGTTTTTTATTGAAGTTACATGACATAATATTTTCAACATGATGCCTGACACACACTGTGCACTCAGATCACGTTATGATTAGTATCATCACTGTGTCAAAGGACTGGTCAGAGGTTCATGTTCCTGAATTTCTTTTTCATGCATGCTTTGATTTTACACAGTAATCACGTGTTCACGGGTGTGGAATGAGGCCTCGTCTTGAGGTGACCTGGGTTTTGGTTCAAACACTAATGATAATTAGTCCCATCAGAATTGAAC
The DNA here is from genome assembly GCA_004027555.1 of Craseonycteris thonglongyai. NCBI lineage: Eukaryota > Metazoa > Chordata > Mammalia > Chiroptera > Craseonycteridae > Craseonycteris > Craseonycteris thonglongyai. Next base: position 26,259 of record PVKE010018453.1, on the reverse strand, counting down.
ATTGTGTTACACTTCTCTTATATCCAATTTCCAAATAAAATCTTTTATTTCTCAAACTTATCTGTGTTAGTTATACTGATAATGACCATGTCTGCATATGTTTTAGATGGTGTCTTTACAAATGTATTTTGCTCACATTTTCACATCGTAATCATTTTTCTAGTTTTTGCCGTTCTCTTCGTGAAGCCTTCGGCTTCTGAACCTAAAAATCATATTAACTAACCACGTAAATAAATTACATGGAGAATTACATAGACCTTTCAAAAGAATTTACTGATGTAGCATGTTCCATATTGTTTTCCTTCATTAAAACAAAACTAAGTTCTCAACTACATAATGTTTGTTTTTTCTCCTAAGCAGAACTCTTTTCTATCATGGCGACTTTTATGCCCACCATTTCACTCTAAATGTAGCATGCTTCTTTTTATTTTCACTCTGTGGGACTGTTTTAGGTGTCATTCAGCTGGGTTGAGTTACTAAGACCAAGTAAACCCCTCTCCCTGCTCAGTTCCCTGCCCTCTGATCCCTGATGTGTCTGCAGGCTTCCTTCCTCAATAGAATGACACTTTCTCAAAAACGGTTTTAGACCACGCACCAGTGGGTTTCAGACAATCCAGGGCTTTCCCATTTAGTAAAAGGGGGTGGGGGTGGGGCATGCCACTCCTTTGTAGAAACTTGACCCTTAATTCTTGCTGATTGCCTGTTTGGCTTCAGCTCAGTTCTGTGCTCTGCCTGCCTGCTGTCCTTCCCCACGTGTGTCACTTTCAGTTTCAGGCACACACACACCTATTTGTCCCACTCGGCAGCCATTACGTTGCCTGCCGTTCCCTGTCCCACACTGCTGCGCAGCTGTTATCTCCCTGCCAGGCCCAGGTCTAGACAGCCACTCTGGAATTCACCTGGCAGACCCATTCTGGGTCCTTGCCCGGGCGAAAGAGGGAGAATGGACAGGGATGAGATGACCTGCCATACGCTATCAGTCGTATCAAGTTCTCCTTGTGTCCCAGTGGACCCTGAAATATCAAGGGAAAGCTGTTACACCTCAAACAAAAACGATTCCTTGATCATCTGCGAGTTTGCATAATTTAAGGCATATCAGAGCGGGTTTCACAATTTTGATCAAGGTAATAGAATGGTTACTGCTGGGATTGAGATATTGAATTAAAAAACTGAGGTTCCTAAAAGTTACTATGATAATCTGGTTAATGCTTTGAGCATTTGCAGAAAAATCTAGAAATCTGACAAATTCTACTGTAGATGACTGAATTGTATTTCCACTGCATATTTCTATGGGAAATATGTGTTCCATAAATGTAGGGCAACCTTAAATAATCTTAGTGTCTTCACTAATGTTGTTTCTGTCACTTGATATTCTTAATTGCTCTCTATCCATAAAAACCATTAACTCAGGCACAATTCAACATGCCCCTCCCCTTCCATGAAATCTCTGATTAGTTTAGCCTTAGTGTCGGGTGAGTATGAGACTCAGTCTAGATAATCTGGGCTTTTGTCCACACTTTGCCATTTACCAATTAAGTGACTTTGAAAAAGCCACCGAAGTCCTTATTTTCATTTTCTTCATGTGTATATGGAGAGTGATATTGTTTCTGTGTAGTTCGTAGGGTTGTTACAAAGATCAAATGAGATAATCTATAGAAGTATTTGGTAAATCTAATGATAGAGAAATGTATGGTAGTATTTCTCCTCTATTGCCTTTGGATATATATAAAAAAACTCACTATATATAAATTGGAAAATATGTCAAGGGAGCCAGTAATGAAAAACCCAAGCTTTGCTTTGTATTCTCTACATTTAATTCTCCAATGACCCAAGGAGGTAGATAATATTTTCACTTTAAAGACGAGGAAGCTGAAGCAAAAAGTGTGTCCAAGGACACACCGGTAGTAGGTGGTGGAGCCAGTGTTTAACCCAGCTGTCTCTGGAGCTTATGTTGTTCATTTTTTAGTATTTTTTCTAAGATTTATTTTATTGTTTTTGACAGAGAGACAGAGAGAAGGGGGAGGGGCCCGAGCAGTCTCCCTTGTTGCAGGTCATTGGTTTTCTACATAGTTTGATTCCACGGGTGTGTGCCGGGCTGCACAAAGCAGGAACTGGGCTGGGGGCCTTCCGCCTGGAGCTCACCCCGGTGAGAACTGAACTGGGGCACACTCCAGTTTAGCATATGGGTCTGCAGGGTCCAGGGCCGGGATTCGATCCTCAGACCCCAGGGCTGCAAGGCGAGTGCTCACATGGGTGTCCCCTGGAGCCTGGATTCTTAACCGCTAAATGGTCCTATCTCTCATGGTGTGCTGGGTGATGGCAGGGGACACGGTCACTCTAGCACTGGCTCTGCAAACTTTTGCCTTCCAGTGGCACATGTCACTTTTTCTCACACAGCACTGCTTAGATTTATTTTTAGGTACCTTGTATGAGCAACCTTACTAAGACTTCAGAAACCAAATTAGGTGTGAATTATTGTTGTTCACACACACACAGATTTAACTTAATCTCTGAATTTCAAATATCACAAGCATTGCATTGGTTCAGAAAATTGCAAAAGAAAATGGAAGAGAATTTTTGAAAATAGACAGTATTTTGCTAAACTTTTTCAGAATGTTGAATCTATTTTGTGTAGAATATGCATCATGTTTTAAAATGTTGAGTAGAAACAGTGATAATGGATGTCCTAGTTCTACTGATTTTAATAAAAATGCTGATTATCATGATTATTATTTACAATGTTGGTTGTTTTTGTAAATTACCTTTCAAGTTATAGAAAATTCCTTCTGCTTTTAGTTTGGCCCTAAGTAAATAGTTTTGGCCCTAAATACATACATTATTTCTTAAGGATTTGGTCCTAACTAAACCATATGAATTTTTTTCTTTAGTCTATTTTCATGGTTAATCATGAATAAATATTTTAATTTAACTATTTTTGCAATTCCGCAATAAACCCACTTGGTCAGGAGATGTAAGCTTTCTTTCTTTCTTTTTTTTTTTTTTAAATTTGCTTATGTTTTATTCAGAATTTTTTTGTGTGTGTTTATATACATGAATGACATTGGTCTATAATTTTTTTTTCTGCTGTTTTATATCTGTATACCTGTTTATCAATATTCATGTATCTACGTATCTCAAGGTTATGTTAGCCTCATAAAATTAGTTGGGAACTATTCTTTTATTGTGCAAGAGTATTTGTACAAATTGGAATTACAATTTCTTGAGAGCTGTGTGATATAACTGATTTATACAGCTATCTGGGACCACCGTTTTTCTTATGGGGGGAATATAACTGCAGACTATTTAATAAATAGAATGATTCATGTTTCTAAATAGTTTTAAATATATATTTACTGTTTTATCAAGGTGTAATTTGCACAAAGTGCACAAATCTTAAGTATACCATTTGAATTTTTTCCGAATGTATCCTCCTGTGTTGATGTAATCACTACCTGTATGAAGACACAGAAATTCCCAGGACTCCGGTGGGCTTCTTTGAACCATATTCCCATGTAATCCTCTTCTTTAAAAAGAGTCCACTATCCTGACATGTATCACCAGAGATTTGCTGTGACTATTTAAATCTCATATAAATGGAATCAGACAGTCTATTCTTGGGGGTCTGGCTTCTTTTACTCCCCACCATGTCTGTGAGATTTCTTCATATTATTGATGTAATAGTAGTTGATTTTTCTTTTATTGTATTGTTTCATCCCATTGTATGAACATGCTACAGTTTATTTTTTATTGTGCCATTGGTGTACATTTGGATTGTTTCTAGCTCTTTCTTCTTAAGTCAGCTTAAGTTGGAAATATTTTTAGAAATTTGTCCAATTTGTCTAAGGATTCAAGTGTAAGTCCAATAAAATTCTCTACAATATTTTCTTATATTTTTAGTCACATTATACCTGTAGATATGCCTCTATTTTCATATCTAATAGAACTTACTATATAGTCACTGTTTTTTTTTATTGTTATGCGAGAGAGTAATTAATTTAAATAGTAAATCTATAGATGCTAAAAACCCAACAGTAGGGAATATCTCTTGATTTTGTCCATTAACAGGAGTTAAGCCTCAGGTGCTTGTAAAACTAAGCTTATTATTGTCAGCTTTTCCAAAATAATAATAATAGTATGAACTTGCTTATAGTTTTATAACTAAAATATCATTTTTTGGTAATTATTTCAAAACAAGGAAATTCTAGTTCAGTGCAGCATGATGTCTTTCCAACTACGAAATGAAATTCCTAGCATTTCTCTGAGGTATAGAATGCAAAATGGTCAGTCACCATTTTTTTCCATTTTGTGTGTATGCCCCCTTTACAATTGACGGTTATTCCTTCTTTGAAGATGGGAGATTATTTCACAGTCCTTGAGTCTGGGCTTGGTCATGTGACTTTCCTGACCAATGGAACATTTGTGCATGTGATGCAAGCAGAGGCCTGGAAAGTACTTGCACATTAGAACCTCCTCTCTCATGCTGATGGAAAATTTTCTGCTACTGGGGTAGGTTCCCATGACTGTCAAGTAACTGCTGGATAAGAGAATGAGACCACATCAAATCTTCCAGCCCCAGCTAAGCCCAGCTGCCCAGACGAACTACCCAGTCAGTCAACACACAAATTTATATGAAAACAAACAAATATAAAACATTAGCACAAGACCACTTACGTTTAACTCAAATTTCTTCCTGTACACATCTACTTTATTTTTCTGTGCTTATTTCTCAGGCACTTATCTGGGTGGTGGGACTGTTGGTGCCCGATTCATTTACCTGATGTGTCCTTAGGATTGATGGTCCTGAATCATAAAAGTTGAAGGATATGTCAATCCATTGTCTGCCTTTGCAAATTACAGGCAGAATTTCTGAATGTGGAGCAGAGTCGCTAATCTTAGATTGTCTATTTTGAGTCATGACTTCCTACTTCAAAGAAGGAGTTGTTATGTGGAAGAAGATTTCTTATCACCAGAATGGTGACTGGAAAGATACACTGAAGCATCACAATTAAAAATTAAAGCTAGTCCTTGGATGTACGAGGAAGAAGGAGAAGGCTGCCACTGAATAACTTGTTTGGAGACAAACATTGGTTGCATGTTTTGTTGCAGGTTTCTATTTGTCTAGATCTTTGTGTTCTATATATCAATTTTGAACCATAGTGTCCCCAGTTCTCAGAAGTTCTTACCCATTATAACTGGGTTTACATTAAAATTTGTTTTTAATAAAAATTGTTGCTCTTGCAAGATTGTAATAATCACGAGTAGAGAATAGGAAAATTTCTACAGCTGGTGAAGGTTTCCTCTGGATATACCTCATTCTAATTGATAAAGTTGATAAACGGGTTGTGGTTTTCAGGGGTTTTATGGAAGAGCAATTAAAGTAAATCTGAGAGAAGACACATTGGGTTTGTTGTTTCTTTCATTTCTAAACATTTCTGTAAGCATACTGTTTCTATAAACCACTTAGAGAAAACAAAACTGCAACTGACTAGATGTTTCCTGAATGATTTTTCCATTTTAAATATCGATACATATGGAGAGCTAGACATCTCAGTTGATTTAAAATATTTCTCATCCTGGATGAGATATCCCAGATGCTAGGAAAGAGTTTGAATGTAATAGCAACTACATAGAATTGACATCAAACATGCATTACTAAATTCACAAATACTCCTATATAATCAGATATGAAAAGTCAGCAATTCAGTTGCTTCTATAGTGTAATTAAAACCCTTGGTCATTTAAATATAAGCTTTCTAGATAATGTCAGATACTCCTCACAAACTAGAGAAGCATGAGTATTTAGGAGAGAGTAACCAGGGCTAAAGAATTCTGCAATAACTGGCCAAAAGAAACTTTTATTCATGGACAAAGTCTTTACATTATCAGTATACAGGGTCTGGCAGAAGTAATGTCTCTTTTTTATTAGCTAATAATCTGTACCAAATTTTTTATTACGGAATCATTAGCATGTAATTCTGTAACATAACAATATCACACTCAAGCACTCTATACTACTTAGAAAAGGGGGTTACTTCTGCCAGACTCTATATTTGTACTCCAGTAAAGAGAAAGAACTCTAGAAATTGTTGTGTTATTAAGAGTGGCGGATCGTTTTCATTACATGATTATAGGGATTAAGGTGCCAGAAAGCGGAAAGGGGAGGGGCAAAAGGCGATGCTAGGATAAGGTGTACTGCTGCTTTAAAATTATACATGCCTGGCCCATCCAGGTAGGTTCCTCCCACCGCTTGAGGCACCTGCTGAAAGCTTTGGGAGCTCAGATCCAGGCGGGCCACCAAGCCGACTGTGCTGAGTTTCAGGTAACCAAGTGTTTGCGGTGCAGAATCCTTTACTTGAGTAGCCAAGTCTTCCTTGCAGCATTCCTGCTGTTGTGGCCTATTTGCTAAAAGTAACCGGGAGGTGACTGCAGTGTTGCCAGGCAACGAGGGACAGTGGTCCTGTGAAGAGCCATTTGTCACACTGAGGGGACTGGTTGAAATGCAATAAAGAAGTGGTAACTCAGCTTATTTATCAATACAATTACTTACACAGTATTAGGGGTCCATATTTAACCTCCAAATACGTAGTCATAGGAGGAAACACAAACGTAAACGTTTGCTAAATACTGGGGCGTAGGACAGACAGATGGTGTTGGGTTTCTAAGCAGCTTTTCTGTGAGCTTAAAGTTGCTGCACATGCTGGGATAAGGGGGAGAGGCCCAAAGTGCTTTGCCAGCTTAATTTCGGACATCTGCAAGTTAGCGCTGTGTTAGAACATACGGTGCATGTGTAAAGAAAATCTATACCGTTCTTCACCTTGTTAAGCGGAGTAGATCGCGCTAATTCTCTGGAGGTAGAGTAACAACCTGAATTTACAGATTGTGTGAAATATGTCCAAATTGTGCTGAAATATATCAATAAACATATATGCACATATATGTATCAATAAAACTTGTTAGCCTATGGACTTTTACTTGCTCAATAAAATGAAGCTATTTGTCAGAAGAGTATTTTACTCCAGATAATACTTTGCACTGTTTTTATTTTGTTTTTAAAGTTCAGTAGTGGTTCTTGTCAGGGACTCGATGCCCTCATGCTTAAGATGAACTTAAATTTTAATGATGCTGCAGCTTTCCCTTGACACTCTGTTTTTGATTCCAGACACCAGCTGCTACTCATGTCTCCACCATGGCCGAGAACGTCTTTGGTATTACCTCGGTGTGAAAACGTGTCCGCAGTTTCCCGAAAATGGAGTATCGCAACATTACTTAAAGCGCCCTGCTTTCATGTGCTGCTGGCAGGCGGCGTTGGCTTTATTATTTATTTAGGGACGCTTTGTCAGGAGGAGAATGCTTTTTTGTAAACATGAACTGCCCGGCTCTTTCACTGGGCTCTGGCTTCTTGTTCCGCATCACTGAAACATTGATCTTTGCCTATTTCACTTCCATCGTGTTGGTGGGTGCTCCAGGCCTCTTCCCAAGGTTGGAGAACGTGGGAGCTTTCAAGAACGTGTCCATAGTGCCAACCCTGGCAACGTGTGGGCTCCCAGACCGAAGCACTTTTTGTCACAGTTGGGCGGCGGCTGAGAGTGTTCAGTTCTGTACCCAGAGGCTTTGCATTCAGGATTGCCCCCACAGATCCTCACCCGCTAACTACACCACACTTCTGTCGGCAGGCCTCAGGAGCTGTGTCACCGTAGACAGGCTCGACCTGCAGCCTCACTCCCCTAGTGGTTCTACAAGTCTCATTTTTGGAAATCACAAGAATTGCTTTTCTTCTCCTCCTTTTCCAAGGCTGGCGGCATCATTTACTTTAGCTGTGTGGCTGAAACCTGAGCAGGAGGGTGTAATGTAAGTAGTAGAGGCAGTGTAAGCTTTCCCAGGCAGCCCCCCCCCCCGTCCTGCCCACCCCCATCCCCACACCCCAAATAAAATCAGTTGTAGTGAAGGTTATTGTAGCTTGCACTCCGGACCAGAAATGAAATCCACGCAGTTGAAGACCTACACCTATGTTAATCTTTCCTAGTCAAGCTCACATTCCAAACATTCTTCCCTGATTTTAATTTTGTTCTCCTTTCCATACATGGAGTGAGCCCTCCAAACAAAGTATGTCAGAATGGTGTCATTGCTAGTGGTCTTGTTTAAATCATGTACGATTTCCTAGTAATTTAATTCTATGTCTTAGCCGGCAGATGCCAAGCAAGGCTCAGTGAGTTGTAAGACATGGGGCAAGTCATAGAAATAAGTGAAATTTTCAGGCTCTTGTTCTCGGTTTGTATACATTGCCTGCCTGCTGCTACTAGAGTCTTATTAGGAAGATAACTCTCTGAGGGCTTAGGAGTGTGTTTTATTCATCCTTTTTTCACTCAAGAAAAGATACTCGTTTGACTCATGAAAAATGCCTGATAATGCGTAGAACAGCTGAATAATCCTGCATCTCTGAAAAGGTGTAGCTTTTGGCCCTTCACTCTGTTGTCTTTTCATCTGTTAGGATGTATACTGGGAAGCCTGAAAGATTCTCAGAAGGTTTTAAGCCATTGATCCCAGTAGAAATGCCTTCTGTGACTTTGGAGTGGAACTTCTTAACATCATTTTTTTTTTTTCTAGTTTATATAACCACCTGTTTTTCCTTCTGTGACTGTCCCCAAAACTGATATCTAATGTGTTTTCCCTAAGTGTCTAGAGCCAACCTGGAACTTGGAATAAGTAGGATAGTTTGGAGTTTTTTTGGGTTGTTTTTTTTTGGTTTTTTTTTTTGCTTATCTTTCTTGTCTTCCTGCGGGGCTTTGGCTTATCCCCCTGTGATATTTTCTTTGGGTAAGAATGGTGGCCAAATATCTAAAAACTTGTGAAAAAAAACCCAAGAAAAATCTTCTAATTTCATATTCAAATAGGACTTAAATATCTTTGATGCTTAGGTTTAATTTGCCCAGTGAGAGTTGGCATATTATCTTTTTCTTTTAATTTGGAGTGAAAATCATCACAAATCATTACCTCTGTTTTGTATCTCTTTTAAAAGAAAATCCTGCTTTCTTGTTGTTTGAAATATCAGTAAATCCAACCTATTTAATTTATGAAACTAGTGGATAAAAAGTCTTTAAAAACTCTCTGTTGACTAATAATGCTAGGACAAAATATTTTTTCCAAGCCTTTTCCAAGGGATGTGTCTCTACCAAATTCATCTCCTATTAGTATCATTTTTTTTTATAAATAAGACAGATGTATTCTTGAGGAAGTACCACATGGTTTACAGTTTTGAGAGTTCCATGCATCAAGGTCATTTCCATTCTCAAAACTAAAATGCCTATGGGAATTGGGGGAATTTCGGGGTGTTTGCACTAGATAAGTAAAACAAAGAAAACATGGATTATCCAATTATTGTTTATCCAGGAGCAGAATAAATCCAGTCCCTAAATATTTTGCTACCTGCCTTCCTCTCACATTCATTATCTACCAAAGCTAGTATGTTTACAAGCAAACAAAATAGCAAAAAAGATAATCAATAACATATTAAGATGCATTTTCAGTAAGCTTGGGGAAATAAGCTTGCATTTGGTAAATATCTTCTTGAGTAATGGTCAAATGCTAACTTGTAGATTGAAACTCAAGAAAAACAAATAGAGGCAATATTTTCTTAGATGTTTAAGACCATGGAATAAAGAGAAACTCTTACATTTCAGTGATTTAGAAATATCTACCTACTGAAGGGTTAAAAATAATCATAGCAGAATTTCTACAAAACTATTTCTACTTTATATAGAACCTTTATGGCAAATAAACCTATTTGTATAAAGTATATACTAACTCTCTTAACTTTTTCACCAAATATATGTACAAAATATATTTAAAAATACAGGCAGTAAAACAGTGGCTATTAAGTGTTCTCCAACTTTATTTTTACTGCTCAACTCTGGGAAAGAATAAATTACAGTGAGAAGAGGTAATTTGCGTAAAATGTACTACTTAAAGAAAGTTTTAAAACATCTTTAGCAATAATTCTTGGCTGGCCCTAACTTACATTTGCCTCTATGCTTCCTACTCACTTTAATGGATGGTTAACTCATCATTTGCTATATACCAGGGTATGCTTCTATCCTTAGAAAACCCATGACCTAATGGGAACACAGATGGGTTGGTATTAGTAGCAAGGCAGCGTGATGTGTTAAGTGGGCGCAAAGGAAGTTTCCCTCTGCAACCTTCAGCAGGGCGGGTTTTGGAATCAGGTTTAATCTTGGAGATTTCTGGGCTGAGGAGGAGGCAAACTAATGAAGAAAGGGACCCAGAATCATCCAGTACCTGATGGATTTCTCCTTGAATGTACCACCTTCTTGAGTTTGTCTATGCGATACAGGCTAATGACCATCTTTAATAGCTAGTTACTTAGGTAGATGTCAATGGCTTTTGTCGGTGATATGTCTCTTTCAACAGCAGAACATTGGGAATAACCTACCTAGAAAGCTACTAGTAAGCATTCACAACATTCTGTCTTCTGCTGAAAAGTGGAGTTGCTGGTTGAAACGTGATGGATAGGATTGGGACTTAAATTCATATCTGTTTCTTCTCAGTGGACACAGTAATGGCCAGAAATACACAATGATATAATTAATAGAAAATAAAATTTATAATAAGCATAGATTAATAAAGAAAATAAATATAGTAAATGAGAATGCCATATGCCTTTTTAAAGGAATAGGAAAAGAGTAATTAGGACACAGAAGTGCTTTTTGAAAAAATAATTTGATAATTGTCCTGACACAAGACTAGAAATGTTCTGAAAATTCTATTGTATAAGACTTATTTCATTGTGTGCTTAGAGGATTGGATGATCTTTCACTCAAGGTCATTCACATTCTCTCAGGGCCTTACCGGTAGATGGCTGTGTAGTCAGAGTGAGCTAGCCAGTCATCTTATAAATACCAGGTTAGGCTTCATGGCCAAAGATTGAGAAAGTCAGTGAAGACTAGAATGGTCTATTCTCCATTTCGTGGTGGGAGCTAAACATAGCAGTTTAGAGCTCTCTATGGGAACTAAATTCTCTTCACATTAAAAAAAAGGGGGAAGAAAAAAGAAAGATTTGCACGAGTGACTCAATACCCAGAAAGTGTATTGTGCTTCTTCCTATAAAAAACTAGCAGAAGAACTAATGAGCCAATCAGCTAAATGTTAGTTTTGCTGGATGATTCAACCACTTTACTTTCACCATGAATGTCTCATAAAGGATGTTGAGGTTCTGGGGAGTATGTTATAAATAATAATTCTATTTTTTTCCTATTGAAATAAAGGGGCTCCTTAATTGGAATAAAGCTTGATTTGAATATGACATTTAGGCCCTTAGTCAGAGTGGAGTTTGGGATCAAACAGATCTCCGTAAATGTGCATGCCCTAGCTTGTCTTTGGGTAGGATGCTGACCTTTTATCTTATCTGGTTGCTTCCTAAGGTGTATTATAGAAAAGTCGGTGGACGGGCGTACTGTGTTCAAACTTACAATATCTGAGAAAGAGACCATGTTTTATTATCGCACGCTAAATGGTTTGCAGCCTCCAATAAAAGTAATGACACTGGGGAGAATTCTCGTGAAGAAATGGATTCATCTTAGTGTGCAGGTGAGTAAAATAAAAAATATTTAACATTTGGTTAAACACAAGGATCTCTCTTCCTGTAACTGACATCTTCCCACAAGATCTGGAGCAGTGTCTTTTAGATTTCAAGTCTATATGAATGACAACTAAAGAAAAACAGTATTTAACTGACCTAGTGATGCATCTGTATACCAGCATCCCCCCCTCTCCACAAACCCTCAAAATTGCTGTGAAAACTCCCACAGAAGCTTAGGACAATGCTATTTGGAGTAATAATGTCCTCAGCAAATTTTTGTTTTTTTGGGTTAGTATATATTACTTTGTTTGAGAATGTGTGAGGGTTCCATTGGTGTTTGGCACTCATTTTACTAGATGAGGTAGTGTTAAAACTCAGCCTAGTTTTTGCAGCTGCCTTTTGCAGATTGCATCTGATGTGAATAAAATTTGGCTGTTGCATTTAAATGCTGACCTTAGAACTAATGAACTTTATACATCAGGCAGTCAAAAGGTGTTATATTATGACGTTAGTTGTCAACCACAGTTTGTATTAACCTTAGAAGCTGCTAAAGGCTGAGATAACTGTGAGATGTCTGATATTTTATAGTTCCCAGGAATAGACAGTTTATCCTTTTGTTTCTTCAGGGCACTGAAGTGGCCCCACACCACCACAACTCACCCTTGACACTAGAGGTACTGTGCCTGCAGTTCCTAGTATGTGCACTCACAGGGGAGTCCAAACAATGGTCCATATGAATCCCATTTGCACTAGAGGACATCTGTACCCTCATTTATTTATGAAAATGGTCTTTGATTTCTCACATTTCTCATCTTGAAGCAGGCAGTGAGTAGACTTCCTTCGAGGTTCTTGAGGATTGTTACTTAGGTTTTAAAGTTTGTATCAGCATAGATGTTATTCTGGGTGACTTAAATACACTTAGTACATGCATTCGTTATGCCTGATTATAACTGGAATTCTGCCATGCATTTGTATAGCAGTGCATGAAGTGCCTTCGGAAGAACATCCCAAATAGAAATACAGAGAGGTAACGGTGATTGAGTTCTATAAGAAGGTATTGGCAAAGTGATATTCAGTCAGTGTGTTATGCCTTACCTACTCAGTTTTTTGTTAGGATATGAGTTTAGCAAATTGACGTGGTAGGGGGGTAGCATTTCCATACCACTAGGGTTGAAAAGGTCATCGTGTCTGATATTAGGCTCTGTCTGTAAAACGGACGGTTTCAGTATGTCAGCATTTACTTCTCCTTTGTTCAGTAATTAGCAGAGAGGAGCCTAGTTTAGTCTATATCTTGTTAGTTGTCTATTTCACCCACTGACCAGTGTAGCAGAATAGGATTCTAATGTTAAAAATGTGGAAATAGAAACTAACAAAGAGAATCTGCAGAAGATGCCAAATAGATACGTTTGTTGCCTATTTTTGTATCAACAATGATAAAGAAAATTCTCTGTTACGTGTCTTTGTTATGCCTTATCTATGAAACTGTACCATGTTTTGGCAGGCAGTGGTACATTAAAAACTTCTTTACAAAGAAAGTTTAAAATCAAAATGTGATGAGGTAACCATGACTGAATTACTCTCTTGGGAGTAAAAATGCTCTTAGCATGCCTATTGAAATCAACATTATCTTTTCAATACATGTCAAATGTGAGTCATTTTTTAGTTTAGGCAAAATTTCTTTATGAATCTTTAAATCTTCTCCTTCTTCTCAGAAAAGGTTAAAGTACTTATGATTTAATGTACTGATGCTTTATTTCATAACTGTTTGACTATCAAGAGAAAACTTGTCCTTTTTGATTTGTGTACTTTTTTATTTATTTATTTTTACATAAAGTACTTTATTTTCCCCATTCTACATTTTGTGTTAAAACTACAGAAGTAAATATTCATAAAACATCAGGAAAAACATGCAGATTGGTCATTTAGTCATCTAGCATTTGTTGATAGATTTGGGGGTACCCAGCATTATAAAAATCTGAATTTATTCAAATGAAAATGACAGAATGATTATTTCTTCTAAATTGGAAATTAGCATAGGGTTCTTATATAGAACACAAGTCTAAATATATTTAAGATATGATTGAATTTATAATAATTCATAATATAGGTGTTTAATAATGAATGCGCTCATTCATGAAAAGTTGTTCAAAAAAAGTAGTGGAAAGGACAAGATATAATGGGTAGGAAACACAGTTGCGGTCATGCTACTGTGTAGTCTTAACAAATTCACCTGACTCCATTTTCTCACTTATGTAATAAGAGAATTGGACTGGATGAACAAAACAAGTCTTCCTTAAATTGTACATTAAAAAGTAAGTGAAGTATAGAGTAAGCCACAATTCATTAAAGTATGGAATGCTTCTGAGTTGTGTAGAGCTGCCTAGGTTGTAAAGTATTAATAACAGAATCAGCTCCTTAGCTGATACCAGGCTTCCACTTTTTTCTGCTTCCCCATGCTGTCTGATATTTACATAGAAACATTTTCGGGTAAATATTATGGCCAAGATAGGAGCAAATGCAGCTTGTAAGCATTTCACTGTGTAACTGCAAGGAGTACACTTTAATATAAAATGTAACTTACTGGTGCTTCAGTATATAGTATATCCCAAAATAAAAAACTCAGGACTTGCATCATTGGTGTGCATATGATACAACACATAATGGGTAGTCTGATGTAGTTAGAACTTGAATTGCCAGCCTGTAATTAATACGCTTGCATATTTTTACTCATCCTCCAAGATGGCCAGAAATCAATTAATTTATATGGTGTAGGTGTGTGTGTATGTGTATAAAAAATAAAACATCTTTACTCATAGAATTGGCTCAAAAGCCAGAATTTAACTTAGAAAGGCATAGTGACATAAAATTAATTAAGAGATCTGACATTATACTTTACCTCAGACAGTTGATTCAGCATCAGCTATCAGTAAAATCAGAATTCTAATTTCCCAAATTCAGAAAAATGAAATTATTTTTAGATAATTAAGTTCCTGAGCAAAAGAGACTCCAGGAGGAGCCAGACATAACTAAACATCGAAGGTCTAGTTTTCTAAACAAAAATGTTCAGTTGTTATAGTAAAAGATCTAATAGCTCCTATTCAAGAACCAGCATTTTGAAGCTTAAACCTGTTGGACTATGATTAGTTTTTAAATTAATATTCATTTGGGGACTTGAATCTGCCATGATTGCCAATTTAAATTTCACTTTGGGGTTTAATATATTGGCTATTTCAAATTATATCAAGCTGAAATTCGTTGTCCTATTTTTTGTACTAAAACCAGAAAAAAATCAATTCAGTCTTTTTATTATCAAACAGGGAACACTGATAGCATTAGCAGATTTTATTCAAGCTTTGTTTTTATATTGAATCAGCACTTGCTATAGTCTTTATAAGAGATCATTTTTTATTTTTTAAAGTAAGTTTTAAGAAAACATGAAAGGATTTTATTTGAGCAGTTTGTTATGGATTGGTAGGGAAAACAACCTAGAAGTATATTTAAATTTAATTATATGTCATTAAAAAGTAAAACCTCTGAGTTTTTCATGAAAACACAGTTTTTTCTTAAGTCATTTTATGCATTTTATAGGACAAATAGCATCAAAGAATCATTAGTACGTTAGTATAGTACCTTATAGTAATTATGAGAGGTGGTCAAGAAATTCATGAAACGAGGGATTATTGAGAGGTGGGAGTACTAGTGCACACAGTTTGATGGTGTGACGTATTAGTCTATGTGCCAAATACCAGCCTACTTGTATCTGTGTTCTTTCAAATATTGCCGAAGAAGCATGTCAAATGTGAAGAAAACTGCACGTATGGATAAAATTGAATTTTGTGCCATCATTAAATTCCTTGCAAAACAAGGGAAAACACCTCATACCATTTTGGAAGAGGCATTAGTGGTTTATGGGGACTGTTGCCCTGGGAAATCCATGCTTTACAAATGGCATAGCCCTTTCAAGCAAGGCAGACTCAGCTGAAGATGACTGCCATCTGAGATGCCCTGTTGAGGCCACTTCCTCAGACACTGTCAAAAAGTTTAAACCTTGTAGTAGAAGATGCCAGACTGAATAAAAAGCAGCTCGCAGAAATGGTTGGAGTATCACATATAACCATTTTGAATATTCTTCCTCAGTATCTAAGTATGTAAAAAAATCAGTGCAAGAGGGGTACTGAGAATGCTCATGTGTTTCAAAGACATCAGCGTGTTGAGTGTTCACAACAGTTTTTAAATCTCTGCAGAGACAACAAAGATGAATTTTTCAACTGGCTTGTCACTGGAGATGAAACCTGTCTTCATTATTATGAGCCTGAGTCAAAGCAGGAGTTTATGCATTGGCATAAGGGCATGCCACCCCCTAAGAAGTCCAGGGTGTTTGAATCAGCTAGAAAAATCATGGCTACCGCTTTTTTGATATGGAGGGTATCCTGCTGATCGATGACAAGGATAAAGGGTGTCACAATAACTGGAGAGTACTAGTCCAGTCTGCTGAAACAGTTAAAAGGATCTGTGAAGGAGAAAAGAAAAAGAAAATGAACCAATGGGGTGCTGCTTTTGCAGGACAACATGCCCGTGTATGAGAGCAATGTTGCATTGGCTACTCTTCATGATTCTGGCTTCCAAACATTAAACCACCATCTCTACAGTCCACATTGATTATTATTTCTTCCCAAATATAAAAAGAAATCTTTGAGGGAAGAAATTTACTGACAACAGAGAGGTTAAAGCTGCAATTTTGAGGGCCAAAAGAAGGCATTTTTTTTTACAAGGGTATAAATAAACATACTGAAAGATCTGAAAAGTGTATTAGGGTTAGGGGTGAATATATTGAAAAGGAAAAATAATAAATTGTTTCTTTTAACCTTCTTCCCCTTCATTCTGCCAATTTCTTGACCCCCCCTTATATGCTGAAATATAGTAAAACAATTACTAAAATTGGAAGCTAATGAAATCTTACAACTATGGAGGTAACAAATAGTTTAGCAATGGGGTGTTCACATCTTCTATGCTATTTTGAAGGCTCCTCGATACATGACAATTAAAGTGTCCCAGATAATTCTAGCTACAATAATGTGGAAAAGAACAGTTCTAATCTGACACAATGAAGAAATAACATGCATGAGTAAATAAATTTTTAGGAATCGATAGATGAAGAGCAGGAGTTTCATAATCATAGTTTGTTCATGAAATGTGTTCTTTTGATTTAGGTATTCAATCTGCAAAAGGAAAACTATAATTCTGGAGAAAAAGAAAGTGCAATTTAGTTTATAGTTGTTAGAAGAGATAAGCCAAGTCTCTCAATTAATCTCTGGAGTGTATGTGTGCTTTGTAGAGGTATTACCGTCTCTCTATTGATTGAGGGGACATAAAGCATCCATGTAACCTTCAGTGAGCTGTAGGTCCTGGGATTTTCAGGAGAGCACCATCTCGACCCCCACTTCAAGAAAATCTCAATTCATACCACTTCATTAATAACTTTCATTGCTTTTAATTATACCTATTTATGTATCTGTGTTAAATATGATTTGTGCAAAGCCTCCTGTTTGTATCCAGTTAGCTGAATATCACCCAAGTTCATTGGGTAGTTTTCATTATTCAAAACTAAGTAAAGATCAATAAAATTAAACAAAGAGTTTCAGAATAATCAGTTTAAAATGACGATAATAGCTGTCATCATTGAGCAGTGATTATATGTATGTGTTAAATATTGTACATGCTTAATTTTCAAATGCTAATAATAGTTCTGTGATACTGGCTTATATTATCTCCATTATAGAGATGAGAAAAATGAGCCTCAAGGGAGGTTAAATTACTTGCCTAAATTTATAATCTCAAGTGTCTCTGACCTCTACCTTAAAAAAAACCCCCCAAAAAAACAAACAAAAAAACTAAATTGCAATGAACCTTGGTCACTGTGAAGATCTAAGGCATAATTAATTTTTAAAGTTCTCCAAGCCCCCCAAAACCAAGAACTGAAAAACCAGATTTGTAAAGTAAATATGCATTACTTTTGTACATGTTTATTCATACTTGTAATGTAAATGTTTATAATGCCTGACAAATGAACATGATCTGTACAAATAATCTAAATATATTTTGCAACTCTATTCCTCACTGATACAAGTGATTTAAATACATAACAGAATGTAATTTTGTATAAAGTTCTGCTCATTATCTCTGTGGTTTGTAGCAGTCAGGGAAGACTGCAGTGGATTAAAGAAAGAAAATTCCACTTAACCTGTCTCATCACCAGACTTATGCTATACAGAATCAAGCTTAGTTATGATACAAAGGAAACAAAAAGTGGGGCTACTTCTCATTTCATTATAGAGGTAAAACCATCCAAGTAAAAATTAATTATTTTCTGTGCATTTAAAACACAATATTTAGTCAAAGGCAAGGCTTTCATTTTTTTACTCTTAGAAATTCTGTAACTCTAAGAAAACTATGTAACTCCTTGAAATTTTAGATACCCATTACAAATTCTTAACAAAGATAAACCCAGTCTACTTAGCTTATACCTGAAATTTGACATGAAAAACATATAATATGATGAAACACTTTACTACAACGGAGCTTATATTCTATTAGGAGGAAAAGACAATCAAATAATCATACAAGGATTGAGAGCAGAATTATAACTGATATGTTCTATGGGATCAATGAAGGATGATTTAATGGAATTAGTAAAATCAAGGCAGGCTTATTTGAGGGTATTACATTTTATTAGATATGTATATTAGTTTTCTATGCATGCCCTAAGAACATCACATGCTTGGGAGCTGAAAACAATAGAAATTTTATTCTCTTGCAATTTAGAGGCAAGAAGTCTGAAATCAAGGCGTTTGAGAGGCTGGCTTCTTTGAAAACCTATAGAAGAGTGTTCTTACTTGCTTCGTCTATTATAGCTTCTGGTATTTTCCTTAGTTTTTAGATACATCATTGTCATGTCTACCTCCACAGTCACATGGCCATCTCCTCCCATTGTGCATTGTCCTCTCTTCTTATAAAGACCCCATTCATATTAGATTAGGACCCAACCTCATTCAATAGGACTTCAACTTAACTTGATGACATCTGCAAAGCCCCTATTTCCAAATAAGGTCACATTCACAGGCACTGAGGGTTCAGACGTCAATCTATCTTTCTGGAGGACAAAATCCAACTGATCACCATGTATTCAAAAGAAAGTAGAGGACGAAACTAGGCAAGAGAGTATAGAAGAAAACTCCATGCATGTGTAGCAAATGCAGACAGGGACTTCATATACCATAGAGGTCCTATAAGATTGCACTGGGACTGAAAAATTCTTATTGTCTGGTGATGTTATAGCCACAGTGAGGGGGACACATAAGGCATTATTCATGTGTACATGTCAATGATAGTATGGACAGACTGCCTGAGCAGTCAATCATCTAAAAGTATAGCACAATGGGGATACCAGAATGGCTTGGTCCCAGGGTCCAAGGATCAAACCTTGGCCCTGGCCCATGTAGACCCATATGCTGAGCTGGGGTGTGCCCCCAGTTTGGTTCTGGTCAGGGCAAGCTTCCCATGTGGTAGGCCCCCAGTTCAGCTACTGCCTGGGCTTGCTTTCCATGAAGGAGACTCCCAGCTTGCGAGGTGTGTGACTCACATGTGTAAGTCTCCATCCTGGTTCCTGACCTGCGGAGCCCTGCACCCACCTGTGGAGCGAAACTCTATTGAGACTAATGATGCACAACTATGGAGACTGCTCTGAGCCCTATTCGTTCTCTCTGTCTCTCTCTCTCTGTCTCTCTGCTGAAAACAATAAAAATAAATCTTTAAATAAAATAAAAGTATAGCACAAACATTTGCAGCAGTAGGTTTGGATAAGTGCATTCTATGATGTTCACACAATGACGGAATTGCCTAAGGACTTGTTTCTCAGAACCATCCCTGTTGTTATGTGGCCCATTACTGTCATACAAATGCTCTTTTGTAACAGGGAATATGTTGCATATGAGAAACTAAAAATCCATTGTGAGGTACAGTGCAATAGACAAAGAGGAATAGCATATGAAATGATGCTAGGGCTGGAAGCTGCCATCTTTTAGAGAGCATTGTTGACCATATTAAAATATTTTCAGTGGGACTCTTGGAATGTTTTACACAGAAATAGGAGGTGGAGGAGGAAGGTCAAGGAGGGAAAACATATGACCTGAGCAGATAAGTTTTTCATATAAAGACCACTTTATGTACTCTGCTTTTTAAAAGATTTATTTTATTGTTTGAGAGCAGGAGAGAGAGAGAGAGAGAAACATAGAAGGGGAAAGGCCCAAAGTGGTCTCCATAGTTGTACATCATTAGTTGTGACATCATTAGTTTTATTCCACACAGATGGGTGTGGGATCCTGTGGGGCAGGAACTGAGCTGGGGGACTCCTTCCTGCATGGGAGGCTGGGTCATTCACTGCAGGACTCAGTGGATACCAGTTATGTCAAAATTCAGCATATGGGTTTGCATGGGGATTCCACCCCCAGACCTCGTGGTTGCAAGGCAAGCCCTCAGCCTGTTGAGCTATCCTGTCGTTCCCCCCCACACCCTTTTTAAGTATAATGGTCTTGAGTATTTCCTCTCAACATCACATGGTATTATCATTTTTGCTCCAACTATCCAATATGATTTAATAAGCTCATGTTAAGAAGGCAACTTTGTGGCTGAACTGTAAGGGTAGTTTGGGAGGGACTGAGTAGAGCTGGTTTTTTCATCCCCTGCTCAATGGAAGGAGGTGACGCTCTGTCTCGCCTTCCAATGCAGTATTGTCGGGGTGAGAACAGAGCTGATCTGTCACTCTCTAGCTGGGTGATAACAGGCTGTGCCCCAATTGTTCAACAGGATAGTGTCACTTGGGCCTAGCAGAGTGCCCAGCCTCTCCCCCAACCTGGCAATAACAAGACAGAATGAGATGGTGCAAGGCAGGGCTAGTCAGCACCCCACTTCACCCCACTACCACCCCACCTGTCAGGACCTATCAGGGGCTGCACCCTTATACTCTTTTAGCATTGACAAGACTGAATAAGGCAGTATGGCTCAGGGTGAGTCTGGGCTTCATGTCCCCCGGTCCTTGGTGTCAGGGGAGTCCATGTGAGAGCTGAATTGCCTCACAACAATGAGACTGACTGTGTGTTAGGTATCAGCAACAAGACTGACTGCGTGTTGTGTTATGTATCATGGCTGGTCTGTACTCTGATTCCCACCCTATTTCCACCAGGTGAGCAGGGCCCTACTGGGGAGCTGAGGTCCCATCTGCATTGGTCATTGAGAGACTGAAGAACATGGGAGGAGGCTGGGTTAGTCAGTACTCCACTGCCCTCTTAACTTCCTCAGGAATTGGACCAAGTGGAGTGTGGTAGATATGTTCCTGTTTGGTTTGTCAGCACGGCCCTGCAAGGAAATTGCAACCCTGCCTGCTTTTGCCAGGAGTAATGGAAGATTAGCTCTGTGCAGGGTCTGTCAGCCTCACTGTGTAGGGGAAAGAGTATAGCCATTTATTTTGGCTGCATGGGAGGGTGGGGTGAGATTAGCCCCCTGATGGGCTCTGCTGGAACCATGTGTATGTGTATGTGTGTGTGTGTGTGTATGTGGTTTTTCCATTGATGTTTGGCTGAAGTGGGCATATACTGCCAACAAAAGGTTTTCCTGATCCTTGAAGAGAAGCAGACTTTTCTTGGAACTTACTTTTTCCATGCATAAGATGCACCCATGGATAAGACAACCCTTACTTTTCTAACCCAACATTAATAAACCAATACATGGGTTACTCCTGTGTGTATAATATCACCCCTGATTTTTGGTGAACCAATTTTCAACAAAAGTGTTGTCTTATACACAGAAAAATATGGTATTTTATCTGTGCTTGTTGGAAATTCTAGGGTAAATGCTTCTGGAAAGCTCTGTCTAGGATAAGTGGGTGGTAATAAGAAAACTTAGGGGATTTACTGCGACATTGTTCTTTGAATCCTGGGCACCTTAAGGTTTTTGCCTCCTTGTTCCCACCTTGAAGCATCATACTGTATTTGTCGTGTTATGTCTAGAGATTCTTACTCTTGGAGAGAGGACCTGGAAGGAATAGGGCTCCAGAAGTCACAGCTTTATGAATAGATCCCTGTTTACCATGTTTTAATGCTTGTCATACACTCTTCATTATGTTTAAAGCACCCTGGCTAAAATGGTGAGAAGAGAGAAAGAGTCCTCTATAACATGAAGTGGATATAGGATAAAGAGGGAGAAGATACACTAGTTAGATGTTGTGCTGTCAGTTCTGACAAAGGTAAACATGATCTTATTTATACATACAGTTCTGGCACAAGTTGCAGCAGTGTTTGGGGGTACTGACTATTGATAGTGTTTATGAGAAACCTAAGCAGGATGACAGATTCTCATAACATTTTTCAGCGACTGTTTTGTCAAGACTGAAGTTAATGTAGGTAGAACTTGTGTCTGAACCAAATATCACACTGGATATTTGTAGAATAACTACGTAGGCCAACCAGGCGTGTCCTGTTTTGCCTGCGATTATTTTGACTGCTGCTGGCAGAAGTCATGCCTTTCATGTGGGTAAGTAGAAGATTAATTCTCAATTAGAAACACAGGTTTCATGCAAGGGCAACATTTAACTTGTCGTCAATGTGTCAGACTTCCAGCGATTTAGCGACCATGAACACTTCAGGGGAAAGAAAGATTGCTAATAGTTCGTATTAAACGTGTGGATGGAATTAGGGGAGGTAATGCAATTTGTACCCTTTCACATTGTGTTGCAATTCATTTTGGCAGGTTTGTCTTTCTGAAGCAACTTTAGGTGTTGAAAAGATACTTGCGAACCCTCAAGACTTGTCTCGTCATGTTAGAACTATCAGCACCTTGGTTTACTTCTGATTTGTGAATGGTGGAAAGTAGAGTCATTATAATGCAAAAGCAGTGCCATTATTTGCAGAATTCATGACGAGGAGTTTCTTGTGTTACTATATGTAGTCCGATGTTCATTTGTACCATGCGTAACTGGCTCATGTAGTGATTAAAATAATAAGCAATGCTTGATCATGTTTAAAATAAATACCAAGGACAAATTCTTCTATTAATTAATGAGAGCTTATCCAAATTAGCATCTATAATTATGAGCTGTTGTTAATTTTTGTTGCAACCTATTAGATATACTGTTCTAAATCATTAACACTAGTGTAATTGAGCATTAATGATGTAATGTGACTTTTTACATGTACAGTAGAAGTTCCTATGGAACACTTACGGTATACTAATAAATACACATTTTAGATACTATTTCAAACAGAACCATAGAAAATTTCTTGATGCACACATTAGAAACTAGAACTGTGTCCCTTTTTAGGCAGTCTTTGCTTCAAGTTTTTCTTGCACTCTCATTTTTGTGTTGTTTCCTGTTTCCTTAAGTCACATGATATATCCTTTTGTTACTAACTTTTGATATACTTCTTAAACTGGTGCCATTTTATGCTTTTGTATCCTAAGTGATGGAGAAAGTACTGTTTCTTGGTATTGAAAAAAATATCTAAGTAGTGTGTATGTATGTATCTGCAGAATAACAGAAAACAGATGAAGTGAAATGCCTCAACACTGCCCCAAGTTTTAATTTGGTTTGTGCTCACATTTTTATTAGTACATGTCATGTTCTCACATAGATTAATTATTTGAGGGCAGGGTGTCTCAGTGTCAGCACTATTGACATTCTAGACAGGGTCACTCCCTGTGTCGGGCTAGTCCTGTGCATTAGAGGCTGTTTAGCAGCTTTCCTGGCCTTCACCCACAAGTAGCAAACCTCTCACACTTCCGTGTACGTCCATCCCAATGTCAGTCAAAAGGTGCCTTCAGCCCTTGCCTTTCATTGAGAAAAACTGCTTTGGGGTTTCTCCCTCAGCTCTTTTATTTTCTTATAATCTACACAGTATATATAATTTTTTTTGAGAGGCATAAGTTAAAATGCCACACCTACAGAAAAGTTTTGGATTTAGGTTAACCACATTTAATTAAGAGAAGTTTATCAAAGCATAAAATAAGAAAAATAGGGACAGAAATGAAATTCTAAGATGGCTTAGAATTCTGAACTGGTAACATATTATATTTTGACTTAAAAGATGACTTGAAATTCGATCGTTAAAATTATCTGTTCAAAGAAACTTTATAAAATTGCATCAAAAATATTGTGCTTTACAGAGAAAGAGTCTCAGTGATATGAAAATGGTAAGATTTCAGCAAATAGTTGATTTAAAAGGGAATAATCTTGCAGAAGTCTCAGAAGTGTTTTGCGAGTGGGATAGCGTCTGGATGTGAAATCAGGTGACTAGAGTTCAGACATCTGAACCAGCTTTTAGGGCTTTGAGTTGATCTAAACCAACTTCGTCCATCCTGTGGCCCACGGGCCACATGGGGCCAGCACAGCTTTGAATATGGCCCAACACAAATTTGTAAACTTTCTTAAAACATTACAAAAATTATGCGTGGGTCCTTTTTTTTTTTCTTTTTTCTTTTTTAGCTCATCTGCTATCGTTAGTGTTAGTGCATTTTATGTGTGGAACAAGACATTCCTTCTCCCAAGGTGGCCCAGGAAAGCCAACAGGTTAGATACCCTTGAATTTGCCAAATTGACCATTTAAAGGCATTTGGAGGTGATATTTCTACAAGATGCCTATTAGTTACCCATTCTAGTAAAGATTTTTGAAATGACAAAATGAAGTTATTGTCACGTATCTGTGTGATGCTTTTGTCCTTTCACAAGTTTACTCAAAGTATTACATAAAGCAAAAATGTGCTCCCTTTCTTTGTGCTAAGTACCATTAATTTTGGCAAGTGCATGCTGTTGTGTAATCACCATCTAATTAATGTATAGAAGAGTTCCACAACCTCCAAATATTCCTTTGCCTTACCTTTTCCCACCCCCAACCTGTATGAACCTCCGATCTGTTTTTTGAATGAATATGGAAGCATATGATTATTGGCTCATATACTGGTGTATGTTTGAATTTACCGTAAATTACTAATCTTTTCTTTAGAGTGGCTGTATCATTTTGCAGTCCCTCAAGGAAAACATGAAATTATAGTTGATTTGCATTTTTGCCACTACTTACTTAATATAGTCAATTTATCTACCTACCTACCTACCTACTGACCTACCTATCTCCTATCTTAGCCATTCTTGTGATAGGTATTTACTGCTATCTCATCGTGGTTTTGATTTGTATTTCTGTGATGATTGATGATACTGAGTATCTTTTCCTGCATTTATTTGTCCTCCAAGTATCTTCTCTAGTGAAGTGTTTGTTCAGATTTTCCCACTTAAAACAAAAACATAAACAGAACTCTGTTCTTTGTTTTCTTATTATGGAGTTTTGATGATTTTATGTATTCTGCACACAGTCCTTTGTCAGTTATTTGTTTTGCAAATACTCTCCAGTGTGTAGCTTGTATCTTTTACAGATCAAACGTTTTCAATTCTCCAAGTTAGGACACTCATCAGTAGTCTGTTCGCTTTAGTTCATTTTTTCAGAATCCTCAGGTACTTTTTGTATTTTGTCCAGAGTTTTAGTCATCCTTGGCAGGAAGAGAGAGGCTGAAGTGGGCTTCCACCATCATGGTCCGAATCAGAAGATCTGTATGATTCTTTCTAAATTTCAATGTTTTATAAAAATTGTTTTTGACTCATTGATATTTTTTATTGTGATTTTGCTCATGAGAAAATAAAAATATCAAAGCCACATGATTTTTTAACTTCAAAAATAAAAGAGGAGCCTTGGTGGGAAATTACCAGTGATCTAAAACCTCTGGACCAACTAAACCTTAAGAGATTAAATCTTATTTAGCGTGTTCAGACTGCCAGCTCCTAGAAATGCAAGTCGTAGTACTTATGTACCTTATTTGATTCTTACTGAACTCTTACCTTTGGTGTGTGTGTATGTACTGGGAGTACCAAAAAATGCATACACATTTTGGGAGATGTTATGTATATATTACATAAATATTGACAGTAATTACTTTGAGCAACTCTTTTAATTGCAGAAGTGTTTGACTTGTATTCATTTTCTTGTTATTGCTTATATTTGTATATTATTAAAAATTTTAAAGTTTTTTCTTTTCTTAAAATCTGTATACATTTTTCAGCACCCTATGGATGTGTGTGTGTGTGTATATATTCTTTTTAGTATTTTTGGAACTTCTTTGATTACACTTTATATTTAAATACTGGTTGGAAAAGAATACATTTTTACAAGTGGTATAAATAATGTTTTAGAAGGACAGAACAATACATATATAAAATTTTAAAAATGAAGATGTCAGTCTATTTGGCTATGTCTGTTTGTTTGCTACGGAGCCCAGGGTTTTCATGCAGCATTTCCTGAGTGCCCTACACAGAAGGTACAGGGGAGACTACTGAGGCACAGAGAGATCGGACCTATTGAACAGGTGAGCAGAGTGTCACAAGCAGTTTGGGACTCAGTATGTTTTTCTTGGTTGAAAGTGTGCACTGATGTTAAAGGAGTGGGTAGGAATTTTGTTTTATTTAGATGAAGACCTGGGACAAAAGCATGTGGGCACCAGCAGAATCTACTTGAGAGGTCACAGTGCCCAAGGGGAAACAACTCTAAGCAAGTCATTTAACCTCACTCACCTTA
>PVKE010018452.1:0-29522 GCA_004027555.1 Craseonycteris thonglongyai | reverse complement strand
CAGTTCAGCACGTGGGTCCTGCCTGGGCCGGAGCCGGGATTCGATCCTCGGTCCTCATGGCCTCAAAGCGAGCGCTCAACCCGCTGAGCCGTCCCGGCTTTCCCCCATCATCATTTATTTGATGCCCCCTCCCTCCTCCTCCAACCCCCTCCCTTCTTGCCCTCAGTTACTTTTTTTGTCCTGACACCTTACTGAATTCTTTTGTGTCAGTTTTACCATTGATCCTCTTGATATACTTTAATATTATCTAACATTAATATTAATATTATCTTGATATACTTTAATATTATCTATTATATAAACAGAGATAGTTTTACTTCTTTACAATTCCTATGCTTCAATTATTTTCTCACATCTGATTGCATTGGCTAATTCTACCAAGAAAATACCAGACAAAATCCATGGAAAGCTGCTAAAGCAGTGCTTAGAGTAGTTTCTAGCTTTAAGTACATATGTTAGAAAAAAACCAAGGTTAAATGTTCTAAGTTTTTGCCTTAAGAAGCTAGAAAAAAAGCAAATAAACTTTAAGTAGAAGAAAATAATAAAAATGGAACTCTTTCCAATAGAAAATAGGAAAATAATGTATAAAATCTACCAAAGCCAAGGTTCGCTCTTTGAGAATAACAACAAAATTGGCAAATCTCTTAGCTAGGTTGATCACAGAGAGAGTGAAAATACAAATGAACAGCATCAGGAATGAAAGAGGAATAAGACTTCACATTCTGAAGTGAAGGACATGACCCAGATTTCCTCTAAAATCCTTTCCAGCTCCAGTTCAACTCTTTCCTCTGGCTCACTGCACCTCTACTCACACTCATTGGAGCTCACCACTCAGGAATCCCTCAGTGGCGTCTCCACCAGCCCTGCAAGGGCCGCTTGGCCATTGACATTCATGATGTGGGGATAGGAGCCTCCAGTTTGGTGGTGACTTGAGCTCCTCTGCAGGAAGAGCAACCCGAGCAGAGCTGACCCTCCTGTCAGGTAAACTAGGACCAAGTGGTAGTGAGGAGGTTTGGGGATGGGGGGAGTGGGTGCGGGTGGGCGTGGGGGTGCTGGGGTGGGTGGGTGGTGTCAGAAAAAGGAAGTGGAACTGCAGACAGAGCTGAAGCCTTGCACCGTAGGGAAGGAGCTTTCTCCCTGCATCAACCACCCAGTGAGCAAGTTACTGAATGTCCGGCCTGCTCTCTAGCTGCTATGTCCCACACCTGCCCCATTCCTGCAACCATGGGCTCCTCCCAGCCCTTCGAGGATACTTCTACCTGCTCATGGACCATGTTCTCTGGGGCTGCTAGAAACATTAGGACTTCATGCTGACACAAGCTACAGCATAAATCCCTGGCCATAACTGTCCCTCAATCAAAGGGGATCTCTGGCCTTCGGGCCCCCCAAACTGCTTCTCATTCCCAAATTCCCTAGGGTCATGCTGGCCCCAACAGTAAGCCTTCTCTGGGAGTTCCAATAAGAACCTGCTTGTCTAGACCCACGTCAGGCCTAGATTTCCAGGGCCAAGGCTGCAGAAGCCAGGCATGTATCTGGCAATGAAACAAAGAGCCTCAGGTTAGTGGCCCTGGTCAAAATGGCCGCCTCCAGAGACAACATACAGGAGACCTGAGAAGGCAGCTTGCCTGCAGTAGTTCTTGCTCTGAGGAATGCACAGGTCAGGAGAGGTGGGTGGCAGGAGGTATCTATGTCAACAGTGGTTCTACTGAGTATGAAACTGTCAGCCTGGTAAGGGCAGGGAAGGGAACTTCTATAAAGACTGTGGCCTCAGCTGTTGGTGCCAGCAGGTCATTTTAAAATGTTATGGCTGAGAAAGACCAGGTGGTCCCTTAGGCCCGTACTTCCCCAACCTCGTCATATATGGTACTCCTAAATAGTGGTGCTACTGATTTGGCACACTAGGGCAAAAGGACAAGTCTGCAAGGGCTAGAAGAAAATGACTGAGAGGGCTCCACACACCCAAGCCCTTCCAGGCACCCCAGGGCCTGAAGAGCGCAGTGTCTCCCATTTAGAACATTGGGAACAGCAGCCAGTAACTGGACCTTGCTCTCAGCTACCTGCTCACCCTGCCAGTCCCTACTGTCCTGGCTCCAGCTCTATGCCAATCTAGCTCTTGACAAAGCTACCTCCTCCCTGAGTGGTGACAGAAGCGATCCCTTGTAGATGGGACCTTGGATCAGCCCAACTCAGCAAATCAGGGATCTGTGAGGCACCTCCCACACTTCTGTGAAAGTGAAGGTACCTAGCAGCTCTGCACATGCCCACGTGCCTGTCTTCAGAAAACGGCTTTCACCCCCCTGGGAGTGGAGATCACACAGTGAAGCAGCAGTCTTGTTGTATGCAACTTTTCATACGTATGTGCATTTTTCTAGGGAGAAGGTTCATGGCTCTCACCAGCTTTTCAAAAAGTTCCAAACAGGTTAAGAACCATTGGAGTAGTGCTGTACACTTTTCATGGATGGCAGGTAATGACCCATTCTCTTTAAAATGTAGGATCCCACTCAGTTATTTGTCACTTACTGGGCATCTCCTATGTGCCAGCCACTGCTCCAAGCACTGGGGATACAGCAGTGAACAAAACAGACAAAAATGTCTGCTCTTGTGGGGCTTCCTTTCAGGGGCGGGAAATAGCCTAAGGCTGTATGAAGCGTTAAAGACTGACTGAAGATTCTAAGTTTTGAGCTCCATTCTAAGTTTTGATTCTAAGTTGGAAGAACTCTATGAACAGTACGAGTTCCAAGTTCTAAGAACTCTATAAAGTTCAAACTTATAAACTCTGTGGAGGTCCTAATAAGTTTTTAATGACGGTTCACACCACCATGGTGATAACAGTAGTCATGGCAAAGGAAACCTCTCAGCGCTGAGCCAAGAGGCAGGGGTGGTGGGGGTCTCTGATGGGCAGCCATGGTGAGAAGGTAGGAGAGACCCAAGCTGCGCCCACCCCATGCCAGCCAAGAGCACCAGCCCTTTGGCTGCCCGGCTCCCTCAGCCTTCCCCAGCCCCTGTCCAGCTGGAGGCCTGCGGATCCCGGGCCAGGCCAGGCCTGACGCACAGGCTGGGATCTAGCTACCTTCCTACTAGCTGGAAACCAGAACCAGGGTGGTCCTCCCAGAACAGGGAAGCCAGGACAGGGAAGGCTTCCTTGCATAAGTGTCCCTAATTGAAAAAGAAATGGTGGCTTTGGTCCAGGAGAGCATACTTGTGTGTGTGAGAGAGGGAAAGAGAATAGAGCAGGGCATACAGCCAAAAAGAGCACTCCTGGTGAACGGCACAGTAGGAGCAAGTGTTCAAGTGGGTATGGCAGCTGGGCCACTGAAGGGCCCCTGCTGGTTTGGCATGGAGCAAGGAGAATGAGGCTGCGGAGGCTCATGGCCAGAGCTCCAGACCAAGGCTGCTCAGTGATCCCCTCTCCACAGACCTGAAATCTGCCCTTGCTGAAAAGGCTCCAGCTATCTGGATATGACCATCCGGTCATGGGTGGGTGGCGGGGGGATGGGGGTGGGATGAGAACAGAGAGAAAGAGACAGATTGTCCAGATCATCTTATGAAAGAGGCAGGAAGCCAGGCCTCTGAGTTCCCAGCCAGGCTCCCTCTACCACTGCCCATCCCCAGCCAACAGCACTGCCCTGCCCTCACTAGGAACATGCACACAGGGTAGGCACGCAGTCACTCTGCACCCTGACAGATGAATGCGTCCTTCAAACACACCCATTTTGCTGCTGGAATGCTGACACTATTTGCATGAGGTGGCAGCTGTGCACATGACAAGAGAATGTGGCCCACATTTAAAAAGCAAAGCGTGAGTAATTAGCAGGGAGAGAATGTGCACACCCACCAGCTGGAGTCCGGCCAAGATGAGCCATCACAGGCCATCATCCCATAGCCTTTAGGAGGCTGAGCAGAGAAAGGTGGTGAGCAGTGAGGAGGGGTGGGGTGGGAGGGGGCAGGCGGCGGGAGGAGGGGTGTTGCAGAAGGCAAAGGAGAGTTTGCAAGAAGGACGATGGAGTAATTGACTCAGACTGGCAACATATGTGTACCCCCCTTTATTCTTGATAGCACACTGCATGCAGGAGCTGGGGACCAGGCAGGGGCAGGGGAGGGCATCAGGCGTAGCTCAGGGCTTGGGCCACTTGTACAAGTATGAATTGAATGGATGCATTTTTCTTTTGGTCTCAGGTTAAGGAGAGTAACCTGCTCCTCAGCTCTCATAGCTCCCATTGTGCTGAGCGTCTGAGTTCCTTCTGTGTAGCGGGAGTGGGTCCTGGGGCTAGACTGTTGCCTGATGCCCTCTACACGCTCCAGTGCAAAGTGAGCATTGCTCACTTCTGCCTCACACCCCCAAGGGCCCCTGGAAAGACACACCACCCCGTTTTCTCCCAGAAACAACTACCAGAATAGCCCTGCCCCAAGTCTACCCGACAATTCTGCAGGAGCTTTCCAGGGCCTGGGGACCTCAGAGCAGGTCTCAGCAGGATGGGAAGCCAAGCCCCTCAGAGTCCGCTCCTCCCAGTAGCAAGCCCTAGTCTGGAGCCCCACAGTCCCTCCTCTGGGTCACAGTTCTCCCATGCCAGTCTGGGTCAGACTGGAGCCCTGGCCCTGGCCTGCCGCCGGTCCAGAGCCAGCTGGAGGGCCTGCCTCACTGTCTCTGCATTGTTCAGAACATTGTATCGGGTCAGGGCCACCAGCCGATCAAACTCCTTGGGCTCATAGGTGAAGTTCCTCGTGCCATAGGGGGTGTCTGGCCCGTTGACGGCAAAATCCCCGAAGGCCTTCTCCTCGGCTGTTTTTCGCTCCACACCTGTGGGTGGGAAATGGAGTAGGGACCAGGCTGGGGTACTCTGTGGCTTGGAGCTGCCAGTCCAGAAGCAGCCCTGGCCCTAGGACATCTGGCTGGTTCTGTGTGGGGCCTGTGTGGGCCCACATCTCTGCTCTCTTGTCCACCAGGAGGAGCTGGGCAGGTGCCAATACGGAGGTCCCGGAAGCAGAGGGCAGCTGTGGCCAGCTCGGGCCCCCCAGGAGGCCGGCTTTGCCTCCTTATCTAGGAGATCCACTCTCCAAACAGTAGCCCCTCACCACCTAGGGTTCTGTGGGCCAGACCTGGAGCTCCCCCTCACCTGGGGCCAGGTGTGTGCGGAAGGTGCGGTTGACAAGGGGGAAGTGCAGCACGATGGGTGAGCGAGGGTCCTCGGCCTTGGCAAACAGGTAGCACTCGCGGGGTTCCTTTAGGTCCTCAGGGGGTACCTCGATCCTGGGAAAGGGGAGGCCTCGGTCCAGGCAGTACTTCTCTGTCATCTGTAAGACCTGGGCAGAGAGGCAGGCTTCTGACCCTGTGTGTCCCCTCCTGGATCCACACAGGCTTCAGGTTTAGCTCTGCCTCCTGCTAGCTGAGTGACTTCAGGCAGGTGACTTACCCTTTCTGAGCCAGTTCCTTCATTTATAAAAATAAAAATGAGACTAACTCCCAAGTGGAGTGGTTGTGCAGCTTAGCAATATTCCCCAGCATTCTGCCATGATTCCTCCCCTGTAAATTCCCACTGCTTCCCTTCTCTGACCCTGGCCCGCCGCCTCTTTGGGGGCTGATTTCAATTCGACTAGGTCAAGACTATCCGCGTCCCCTCAGGGAGTCTCTTGCAGTGGTCACGTTGGAAAAGGCTTTATCCATCATCTCATCCCGGGCTCTTATTAGACCCAGGGGGAAGCCAAAGAGGCAAAAGCTGGCCCAACAGCACAACTGGAACCTACATCTGAATGAGAGAGCCTGCCCACCACCCCTGAAGGAGACTCCCTGAGGGGACCCTGATAGCTCTGTTGTCACCATCGTAATGAGGGGACAGCAGACCCAGCCCCAGGCTCTGATGACAGCACGGGATGCTCTCAGGATCAGGCAGGGTCTAGAACCGGGTCTTCTCTTCACCAGGATAGAAGATGCCTCAGGACCCTGTGTGGCCTCCTTTCCCAACCCCTACTCCTCCCATGACCTCAGCAACCTCCTCCTCCAAGCGGGAGACCATCATTGCTGCCCACAGTGTGCACACAGCACCCCCCACAGATTAGAACCCAGGCCCTCCCCCAAACACCCAGTCAGAGCACCTTGGCAGAGAACGCCCACCCTGTACCTCAAAAGGCGTTTCCAGGGAGTAGTCAAAGGACACGATGAGGTCCACGGCCCTCTGCGGCAGCAGGCTCAGCGGGAACGGGGAGTTGATGGCAAAGCCCCCATCCACCAGGTGCAGGCAGTCTTGCATGGGAGTGAGCTGGTTCGGGAGGGCGTCCAGGTGTGTGTCTGCACAGGGACAAATGCTTGCCCCTCTCAGCAACCCTCTTCTCTCCGCATGGGGAATGGCCCTCTCTGTAGAGTTCTCTGCTTCTTTCCCTCTCCGTCCGCCACTCTGGGGTCTCCTACCCCAGCCCTGGGCCCAGCACAGTCATCGCCTTATCAGCCTCTGGGCAGCAGGAGCCCACAGCCCAGCTCCCGGATCAAAAGGCGGCACTGGCCTCAGCGAGCCAGAGGCACAGGCAGCAGGAGGGCCCCACCCAGAGAGAGCAGCACCCACCTTTCTGGGCCACGAACTGCCTGCCAGCCACATAGTCCTTGTGCAGACAGAGGCCCCGGGTGAAGTTGAAGTTTTCCGCGGAGGTGAAGCGGGAGGTGAATATGTCCAGCACGGCCTGAGAGAAGGGCCCCTGCGGCGTGAAGAGCTTTGTGCTCAGCCTCGTGGGGTCGTGCCGCTGCGGCTTCTGGCCACCATCTAGCGGGGGTGGATGGGATGGTGGAATACAGGGAGAAGTGGTGCCCTCTTGTCCAGTGGCCTTGGTGGCCATGGGGAGTCCCCTCTGTCTTCTCCCAACATCCTTCCTCCCCCACCCCCACCCTGCCTCCTGGGCTTCTGACCATTGCTTCCTAGAAGCCCTTTGAAATGACTTTTTTTTTCATGTGTTTTGAAAGTCTTCTGCAACGTTGCGTTTATTAACATCACCCACCCTTAAAGTTGTCTACATAATTTCCGATCAGAATTTCATCCATGAACCCATTTTCTATTAAAAAAAAAAAAAAAGTGCAGCTTACTGTCACATTCATTTCATTCTATATAAACTCCGTTTTCAATGTGAAACTAAAATATAAAAACTGTTCTTGGAGTTATTCCTAGACAGAACTGTCTCTACTTCCAATGTACCGTATTTTCCGGCGTATAAGACGACCCCCTAATTTTACAGTTAAAACATAGGTTTAGGCCTATATTCGCTGTATAAGACTACCCCGAGGCTGTAGTCTTATACAGCGAATATAGGCCTAAACCTATGTTTTAACTGTAAAATTAGGGGGTCGTCTTATACGCCCGGTCGTCTTATACGCCGGAAAATACCAGAAATGGACACCATAATCAGCACTGAATCATATTTTTTCATGGTGTAAATTTCAGAGCCGGGGATTCTGGGGGGTAAGGTTAGGGCTGTAATCCACAAGTTATCTGGGAGTAAACGCCACAGCGGCAAGCGCTACCCGCGAGGGTTCTCAGGGCCAACGGGAAATAATTTAAACACCTACTGAGCAGTTGCTACACACTGGGCGCTTCATCAGGCACCAGGGATGCAAAGGTGACGAGGGCCTGGCCCTGACCCTCAGGGCTCATGCCTTCTTCGGGGAGAGCCACAGAAACCGAGAATGACCAATGTGCATGCGGTCTTACAGGCACCTCAGTGGTTAGACCCTTGGTCAGCTGGTAGGGATGAAGTGGAACAGAGATGTCTCAGCTGAATCTTAAGAGCTGAGCAAAAGTAATCCAGGGAGAAAGGTGGGCAATGTATTCCTTGCAGCTGGGTGCTCATAGGCCGTTTACGGAGCAGGCCAAAGAGGAGCCCTGAGCCCTGAGATATGTGGACAGAGTATCAACCAGATGCCCTGTGGTCCTGGGCTGAGTTAACCTAATTAGCACTCAAGCAGAGAGTTTGAAGGTGTGGCCTGATCACAGAGCAGTCACAACTCCCACTGGGTTTTCTGACATGGGCCCTCCCCCAGACCCCTCCCCCCACTGCCTCTGCAGAAAAATCATTTCCTCAGCATGTCTGAGCCCAATGGGACAGCCAAGTCCTTCACTGTCCCCTCCCTCCTTCTCCATGCCTCTGCCAGGGCCTTGTTGCTAGGAAGAAGCATGGGTGTGGGGGACCGGGGTCTGCACCCTCACCTGTGGTGTTCACACTGCCTCGGTGCCAGTTCAGGAAGCCAAGGCCGGAGCCGGTGGTCTTCAGGAAGATTTCATCCAGGCTAGCTGCAAAGGCGCTACCCCATATACCTAAGGAGACAGGCAAGGCCCAGGCTCTCATGACTCCTCTACCCATACCAGGGCCCGGCCCAGAACCTGCCCTGTCCCCAGCCCTCCAGCCTACACTCACCCTGCAGGAAGCAGATCCGGCGCTCTGGCCAGGGCTTCAGCAGTCGCCCCATGAAAAATTCTGAGCCAAAGAGCTTGGCGGGAACATAAGCCCCATACTTGGGGAGGCCGACCTCATGGGGGGTGAACTCGCACCATTCTGGGGGCCCGGAGGAAAGGGAATGTCACCAGGGGTTTCCCACCAGGACCCCAGGGTTCCCCCTGGGCCTCATGCTGGAGCAGGCATCTTTGCCTTGCCAAGAGCAGGAGGCAGCAACCCCACTGTGCTCCAAGGCTCCCGTGTACCCTGACAGCCGGGCCTCTTACACCCTCCACATTGCCTCCACCTGCTTCCTAGGTCCGCACACCCAGGCACCTGCAAAGTCTTCCCCGCTGACGTTGGTGCGGACATTCACGCCGGAATAGATGGGGTAGGGGTTCTGGCCCTGGCTGACTGCCTGTTGCTGGTCAGACAGCTTGGCTGGGTTTTCCTGGGCAGAAAAGAAGGGAAGATGCTTAGCCTATGGGAATTCCCTTTTCCCTTCCTCATGCATGGTCTGAGGCCAAGCACCCTGCGGGGTGTGTCCCAAGAGACCCTGGTTGCCAAGGTCACTGCTCTAGAGACATCTCCCTAAGGAACAGGCTGCAGCAGATCTGAGGCCGCTGTGAGTTTTGTGCATTTCCAGGGGCCCTGGGAACACCCTGTTAGTGTGTTTCCCATTCAAGAAAGAGTATCAGAGTGGGAGAAACCGACATTTTTAAAGGAATAATGAAAATCCAGTCTACTTTCTTTAAAAAGAAAATCGCTAGAAAACATAAATCCTTTTCCTATTAATGAGAAATCACTTGTGATATACATCCACAACTGATACCCACGCAGCAGCGGGCCAGGCCCGGGGGCTGAAACCCTTACTCGGCTCTAAATCTCTCATCTCCCAGCCAATGCTGGGCCTGCAGTTCTAGGAGCAGCCACCAGGCGGCGTGAGTCAAGGCCACTAGGCCAGTGTGCAGGAGCGTTCTGCCTCGCTGTAGGTTGGAATCACTTGAACACTTTCAAAACCCACCTGTGTTAGTGCTCAACCCTAGAGCAACCAAAACAGTATCTCTGGAAGTGGGGTCCAGGCACGAGGTCCAGGCATAGGGTGTTTTCAAAAAACTGCACAGGTGATTTCAATATGCAGACAGACCTGAGAACTACAAACCTGCCTCTCCCTCCCCATCCATCAGGAGTCAGGCAAGATGAGGGGCTGTTAGCCCTCAGTTTGCTCAAACCTAAAGGATAGCTTTGCAAATCTCACATGTTAGCCTAATGTAAGGTGACCAGATTTTAACATTGGTAAAGTGGGACACCATTGACCGGGGGGGAGGGGGTTCCTGATTAAAAATTTGGTCTATCTCCTGCTGTTCCCTAGCTTGTCATGCATTCTTTCCAAAAATCGGGACTTTTTAAAAATGCCATGGGATGCGGGACAAATTGTTAAAAATTGGGACTGTCCCGCCAAAAGCGGGACGTCTGGTCACCTTAGCCTAATGGCTAAGGCAGAGCTAAGTGCTGGTGAGGCAGGGGTGGAAAAGAGCCATGTTTCTTTGTTACCTGCTCTTCTCTTACCTCCTGGTACAGGAAATATTCAATGAGGAGGCCCCAGAGATCAATGAGGGAAGCACTGTGGCCGTTGCTTTGCAGTTTTCCCAGTTCCTGGGCATAGTATTGCAGGCGCTCTGTGCACACTGCCCCTATCTTACTGTTGCAGACCCCAGCCCGGGCATGTTCAGTGGGGCCCTGCAAAGCTACTTGGGACCAAGCTGGGTCCTTGTAGAGTGAAGAGATGCACCTGAACATAAAAGGAATTGGGGCAATTAGGGACAGGGGAGCACAGCAATAGGAGAGAGGGATACAGGTGTCTGTTAGTGACCCCTCCTCCCCCATCACTTGTATCCACTGCCCTGCACGGCCTACTCAGGGGATCCCTGAGGACTCAGTCCCTTTCTGACCCCGTCCTAACCCTCTTGGAGGCAGCTCCCCCACCCACCACCACCACCACCAGGGACTCTACCAGATCACCAGGTCACACCCCTGTCCCTTCAGGGATCTTCCTTTACTCTACCCCATGCCCCCACCTCACTTACCAAGTGGACCCAGAGACCCCACTCAAGTAGGTCACAGTGTCCAGGAGGTTGAGTTCCTGGAGCCCTGCCAGGCTGCCATACAGGGAAGACATGGCACGGGTTCCACCTCCTGAACCCAGCACAGCCACCATAGGAACCTAGGCACAGTAACAATCATGGCAACACCTACCACCACTGTCACACATATATATTATTGCTTACAATGTCAGGCATTGATCTAAGAGCCTCACACGTATTATCACATTGAATCCTCACGGCAACCCAATGAGATTCCCATTTTACAGATGAGGAAACTCACGCACAGGAAGTTTAGATGATGTGCCCACAATCATAGTAAGTGATACGCTAGCAAATGGAAGCAGTATGGCTCCAGAGATGGCCCTTAATCATTATACCAGGAAAGGATATACCTGCAAGGAATACCAGGTTCACCCCAAACAGGTACAGCACAGTTTTTCAATCTTGGTGCCACTGATAATTGCATTAGACTGGATAGATCTTTGTTATGAGGCGTGGTCCTATGTGTTCCAGGATGTTTAGCAGCATTCCTGGCCTTTACCCAGTAGATGCCAGTAGCATTCCACTCCCCCTCTTGCAGTCGTGACAATAAAGCATGTCTCTAGACAGTAACAAAGGCCCCCTGGGTGGGGGGAGGGGAGAAGTTGTCCCCAGTTGAGAACCACTAAGGTAAAGTGACAAAGACCACTGAGCAACCTGGACCCGGCCCCAACATGATAGGTGCCCATCTATCTTTAAGATCAGAGGTGCCCAGTGGGATCAGCCTAGAAGCTTTCTGGCTACTCAGCTTTTCCATGATGGTTTTGCTCATTCCACCCAGACCTTTGGTTCCTTTCCCTGTCCTCTTTTCTTCTGTCTCAAAAAAAAATGCTCCCTGGCTACTGTCCAAAAGGACACTGTCCCTTCAGAGTGCTGGAGGAGACCGAGTTTCCGGTAGGCAGGGTCTGTGCTACAGAGTGGGTGGAGATTGGTACAGACAGGGTGTTACCCAAAAGAACAGTCTAGGCTTGTTAAGCTTATCAGGCTGGGCACCAGCTCCGTCTCCTGAGTACAGCTGCAACCCGGAGAGATCCACCCACTTGTTTCTGATTTACTGTAGGTCTTATCCTCAACACTGCCTTTCCCTCCTGCTTCCCGGCCACAGGGTACCATGGGCCCATCACTTCCAAATCCCTTTGCTACTGTTATGGACTGAATTATATTACCCCCACTCAAATTCATGTGTTGAAGCCCCAACGTGACTATTGAGGAAAGAGTAGTTAGGAAAGAATTAAAGGGGTCTCTTATCAGCTTTACTGCTAAATTATTAACAGAATCTAAAGCTTGAGGAAAAACAATAAATATAGCCTTGACGTTTAAACTTTTAAACTTTCCTATAACTCTCCAGTCCTGAGTTAGACATTATACAGATGATCATCAGTATAGTACATGTTGGTGTATGGACTCCAGTTAGGCATAAGAGCTCCCCAGAGAACACTTCTGTGTGCAGACTGCCTGACGCCCCACTTGACAACCACGTGAAATCCACCATCATACTCATATTTATCAGTTCTAGTTACCTCACTGTAATGGACCAATCAAATAGCTAAGGGTGCAGGGCTCCTTTCTCTCTTGTGATTCAGTTACATCATTATAAGCGAATGATTTTTCTTAGGTCCTTGGAACATTCCTAGGTTTATTCCTAGTTATGTTTCCAGTTTGCAAACTCTAAGACCCTTGAATAAATCTCTGTCATTTGTTTCTAGCCAGAACTTCCTGATTTTTTTTTTTTTTTTATTTATCTTTTCACATTTATAGAGAGAAATTATCTTTTTGTCTTCAGTGCATAGTTATTTCTATCTTACTTTTTGACAGATAGAGAGAGAGACAGAGACAGAGACAGTTAGAGAACCGAACTGTGGGAACTCCGCAGTTCAGCACGTGGGTCCTGCCTGGGCCGGAGCCGGGATTCGATCCTCGGTCCTCATGGCCTCAAAGCGAGCGCTCAACCCGCTGAGCCGTCCCGGCTTTCCCCCCTGATTTTTTTTGATTGTGCTTCATACTGTATTCCTGTATTTGGAGAAAAAGCCTATAAGAAGCTAATAGAGGTTATGTGAGGTCAGAAGGGTAGCGCCATAATCTAATAGGACTGGTGTCCTTGTAAGAGGAAGAGAGAGAGATCCCTCCAAACTTCCTGCATGTGCACAGAGGAAAGGCTATGTGAGGGCAGGGCAAGAAGGTAGCCCTCTACAAGTCAGGAAGAAAGGCATCAGCTGATAAGAAAACCCTGATAGCACCTTGATCTCGAACTGCCAGCTCCAGGTGAGAAAATATGTTGTTTAAGCCCCTCCCCTCCCCCTAGTCTGGCATATTCTGTTATGGCAGCCTGAGCCGATGGATTCACCGCGTTTGCCTAGGGCTGTTGTTCAGCTCTCATTACTTATAGGGTCCTGACTCCTACAATTGTGCCCATCAGCTCAGGTGAACAGGCTGGGCCCCTTCCTTCTCTGCTCCTCATACTTCCTCTAGGCTTCCTATCTCCTCTTAGCCACTATAGTCCTCTCAAGGCAAGAGGCTGAATTTGGCCCCAGCGATGCAGTGATCTGGCTTCTCCATTCCGTACCTGGCCACTGTCAGGAGCCTGGCTCAATCCCAGAACCTGCTGCAGTGCCTTAGACACGATCTGCTTCCTCTTTTCCAGAAACTTCCGCTCCCCATCACAGAGGTCGAAGCCAAGGCGCAGGTCAAGGTCCCCAGAGCTGCCTCAGGTGGGATGAAGGTAGGGTTCTGGGTGACTGTTCAGTGGAGGAGAGCCTCGGGCCAAGCCAGTTTTTCACAGGAGCAGAACCACACTGCACAGAACCCCTCAGGAAGATCCCTCCAGAACCAGCCATGCCCACCCCTCTACCCCCTGGAGGAGTGGAGTAGGCAGGAGAACTCCCACACTTCCAGCTTAGCCCAAGAGTCCTCCTGAAGTGAGCCCTCCTCACCTCATTTCTGCCTTCACACTCAGAGCCACCTCCTGGCCCTGAAAGAGACAACAGACCTGAGCCTCTGGGTTGGACTGTCCCACCACCAGCCCCTGGTGTTCAGGTCACACTGGCCCAGATGTGAACCATGGCTGAGCTCCTGGCTGATCTGATCTTGACCACCTCTCAGGTCCCTCCCCCAGACCCTTTTTGGTTGTCATAAAGCAGGCAGGGGTCCCTCAGGCACTCAGACAGAGCCTTACCTGCTCCAGGGCCACGGAGCGCTGTTCCTTCTTGCCTGGAGCCAGAGAGGAGAGCAGGATGCCCTGCTCTCCCAGCTTGTTGCTCTGGGCCCCCACCTCAGCACTTGGGCTGCTCTGTGGGGAAGAAAACAGCAGAGTGGCGACAACGTGCCTGCGCTGGGGCCCTGCGCTGTTCCAGCCAGCTGACTTTCATCTGCCTCTTCCAGGTTGGGGGCTCACTCACCTGGAGGACTGTGAGCTTCTCTCCCAGCTCCACACGCAGCCTGGAGCGCAGCACTGGATTCACATGGAAGGTGAAGGTGCCTGGCAGGCCTGCCTCCACAGGAGGCTGCAGGGGCAAGGCCTGTGGCTTCTCGTAGGCCCCGGGCACTGCCAGCTGAACCTGTCTAGAGCCTGGGAGCACAGGGCCCACATGAATGCCCAGGGGAGGGGATGAGAGCAGGTGAGGGGTGTGTGTGTGTGATGGTAGCACCCCTAGTAGCAACTCCTCTTTCCTTCCCCTTGGAAATGCCAACTCATCACCCTGCTCACTCTCTGGCATTGTGACCCATAACAAAAACATCATGAAGGACACGTGGGTCCTGTAACCTGCCCTGGTCAGGACTGAGGACCT
This sequence comes from Craseonycteris thonglongyai, assembly GCA_004027555.1. Lineage (NCBI taxonomy): Eukaryota > Metazoa > Chordata > Mammalia > Chiroptera > Craseonycteridae > Craseonycteris > Craseonycteris thonglongyai. Next base: position 15,184 of record PVKE010018452.1, on the reverse strand, counting down.
GGGGAGAATGGGAAACACACAATGTATAGGGGAAGGGGGAAGGGCAGGGACAGAGAGGCCCCCTGCCCGGCTGATGGGGCTGATGACTTTGAGATTATATTAAGTACATAAAATATCATTCTATAAACATTATATTATTATCAGATATATTACATTAATTACCAGGTTTCAACTGGTAGCTCCCCCCACCCACACACACTTCTTGCCCCCATTCAAGCTCTGTACTCATGGCCTTGGGGGGAGATTTGTAGCCAGGCCACAAGTTGTTCTGGTCTTTGTTTCCAAAGTGTAAGACCTCGGGAGAACACAGAGTGTTTGCAGAGGAGGTCAAAGGGAAGGGGTGAGTTTGTGGGCATGAAGAGCAGGTGGCTTGGAGAAGCAGGGGAGAGCCAGCCTAGGCTAGAGGGTGAGATGTGGCCCAGGAGCAGTGTTCTGGGAAGGAGGCAAGACCCCAGAGAGACATGGTTATGCTTGATGCCAAGGCAGAGGGGACCCCAGGCAGCCTCACAAAGGACCCTCGGACCCCAAACACCTCAGGAGCACAGAGGTCCACATGGAATTCTCTCTACACATGCTCCTTGACCTGGGGACTTCACATGACCCAGGGGGAGGGAATTAGAGAAAATAAGGAAAGCAATACTCCTTTCACATCAGGGTTTCTGGACTAAGATTGTCATGTACTGGTCACAGTCAGCAACAACCAAATCTATAGTGGAGAGAGCAGGTGACCCAGAATGTCACAGGCCTGCATTTGGCTCTGGCTCCACCACTTACTGGCTGTGTGACCCTAAGCAAGTTTCTTCTTTAAGCTTCAGTATCATAAATTAAAGTACCTGCTATACGAAGTTGTTATAAGGATTAAATGATAAAACACATTAAACGCTTAGCAGAACCTGACTCATAGTAAGTGCTTAATGTCACCTGGGCAGGACTCATCCTATAGGGTTGGCCTCTCAGCCTGGCAGCACTGGAGGGGACTTTAGCTGTCACACAACCTCTGCTCCCACTCCTGCATCTGGAAGCCCCTTCTGAGTCGCTGCCCTCTGTGGCAGATGCATTGGTGCACTCACTCTTTGCCATGTGACTTTAACTCTTCCTACTAAGAGGCTGGCTAAGTTCCCCACCCTCCAACTTTAGGGTCAGGCTTGGGACTTGTTTTGACAACATGTTAGTGGTTGTGTGATGTGACCAACGGCTTGAAAAGCACTTGTTCATTTGGGCTTGCTCTTTTGCTTCACTGCCAATGCCCTGAAAACACACTCAGCATAGTTCATGGGTCACAGAAGATGGATGAGGGACACACAGTGCAGAGCCAGGTCACGCCCACCAAGCCCAGACTAGCTCAGCCACGTCCCAGCTCACCACCAAGGTGTGAGCTAAAGAAATACTTCTCATTTCTTGTATTTTTTGTAGAACACATAACAACCTCTATGCTTCAACACTTCCGGGGACAAGAAATTCACTACTTGATCAGCTTTAAGCAGTGAAAAATGAAGTAACTTCTGTTCCAGACCCATCTTCTTAAAACTAGCAGCCCCAACCCCCCAGGAGAGAAGGTGAGACTCAAGGCCACTGGCCAAACTCACCATACTCTCGAGGTGGGGCTGTCCCATCTTCCCCAAGGGTGCCCTGGATTTTCAGACAGGGATGAGCCTGCGGAAAGCAGAGGCCTGTGGGAGCCTGACAGTCGCAGAGCCCTACATAGGGCCCGAAACAGGAGGGAGGGAAGAAGGCGTATTTGGGGCAGGGTCCAGGTAATGACTGTCCCAGGGCTTGTGCCTTCTGTAGCAGCCCCCACTCCCAGGACTCAGAGGAAGTGGCCCCTGGTGGAAAGGGAAGAAGAGGAAAAAGGCCCGATAATGGCTCCTTCAGCAGCCAGGGTCCCAAATCAGTGACATGCTGTGCACAGGTAGGAAGGCTGGCTTCTGTGCTATGCATTCAGGTGTGAGACCCCGCCTCCCCGCCCCCAGCGCATCTCCATGCTGGGGAGGGGCTGGGTATCCTTCAGAGGCAAGTGGGGGAAGGAGCTCAACTGTGGACTCCTCACTGTCCCCCAGCCCTGGCAGCCCAAGTTGGCCTTCCCTACTTACCACTAGGATGCCATTGGTGATGACTTCAGATGCAGGCGTTCGGCTGCAAAGTATGAGAGGTTCATGGGATATCTGGCCCCCTCAAGGTGGCTATTACTATAGAAATGTGACCAAAACAGTTGAAAGAGCCTGGGGAGCAGGGCAGGGTTGGGGGATAGGGGTGGGTGTTGGTCAGCACTCAGATGGGAGCCAAGACCAGGACATCCCCTCTCAAGCCCAGCCAGCGCAGGACCTGATGACTGACAGCTGGGAGCTATCCGTGAGTTTCAGAGTAAATGGCAGGGCTCAGGCTCTACCTGGACTCACCTCTTCTCCAGAACAAACTCCACCTGCAGCTCTTGTGAATCCTGCATAGGGGGTGCAAGGGAACACCGGTTTTCAAAGAGCTCTGGAAGCCTCAGGTATGGTCCCTCCCCCGCAGCCCTGCCCAGCTCAGCTCAGCGAGCAGAAGAGGGGATTGCTGTGAGTTCTCATGAGCACAGGATGGGTAGTAGCGTCTGTACGAGGAACTTCATCCACTCAAAGCTCTTTACGGACACCTGTTCTAGACACTGAGGACTCAGCAATGACCGAGACAAAGTACTCCGCCCTCAAGGAGCACACATGTTGGTTCCACTCAGGGAAGAAGTATTTGAGGGACACACTGGTAGAGTCAGTGGTGCAGGATGGAAGGTCTGGGAGGTCTGGCTTGTGCTAACCAGGAGCCTCCTTCCACAGTGCCCTGCACTGGGTCCCCCTCTCCTGGAGCTCAGCTCATTGCTGGCATGGGTGGGGTGGCTCACCTTTTCATTGAGGGTGAAGGTGTGTTTGTGGTGTTGACCAGGCTCCAGGCTCTTCAGGTCAAATAGCAGTAGGGAGAGCTCATCACTGTTCAGGATGTTCTTGTCATAGAGGGTGAGCTCCAGGACGTTCTATAGACAGGGAAGCAGGAGGCGGCAGCCTGTAGCAGGGCAGACTCCTGGAGGAAGCCTCCCTGCTCTGCCACTTTGGCCCTCACCTTCACAGCGCAATGAACCTGGTAGTGGAAGGTCTCGTTCCACTCGGGGTCTCTGCTATTGGCTACCACCCTCGTCTGGCCACGTCTGGGGGAGGCCGTGGGCAGCCACAGCTGCACATAGCAGTCAGCTTTGGACACTGCGGGAAGGAGAGAGGAGGGTCCTAGTGTCAAGCTCTTATGACTGAAAATGTTGCCTGGAGGAGGCTGCGGTGGGAGGGGAGGGAGCAGTCAGGTGTGGCAGGGTTGGGTGGAGAGATGCGGGGAGAGCCCTCGTCCTTGACCCCATCTCCACCAGTTAAACCTCCCATTTCACTGAGTGGAAATCCTGCAGTGGCTAGTTGAATAAATCACGTGGCTGCACAGACCACTGAATAACTCCCAGAAAAGGCCTGATTCAAGTGACAAACTCCCCTGCCAGTGTGAGCACTGGCAGGGAGAGCTCCTGGATTGCAGGCGTTGACTTCTGGCCACAGCAGGCCTCACACACTCTCCCAGACAGAAACTGCTCCACTTGGTAGACTCAGGGAGGAGTTGGGGGACTTCATGCTCTACCTGCCAGCCCTGGGGCTTTGGCCTGGGCTCCCTCACCACAGAGATCTCTTTCCACAGCACCAGCCTTTCTCCCCAAACTCTCTCTCTCTCTCTGTCATTTCCCCCATTGAGTTCTATGGAGGCCCCAGAAAAAAAGGGGAGAAAAGGGTTGAATTGAGGATCACTCACAAAGGTCGGTGCCCTGGATATTTCTGGCCCTCAGCACCTTCACCTGGAGGTCATAGTATGGGTGGGTTTCCCGCTGAAACAACAGAACTCAGGGGACTCAGTTCTAGGAAGCCAGGTGTGGGCCCTGGCCTCCCTGCAGTGAGGCCCCACTCAGGTTTCCCTCATCCCATTCAGAGCAGCAGTCTGGGCCAGGGTCACAGATGCTACTGTGTCTGGGACCTGAGAGGCCCTGGCAGGGCAGGTATTGAGAGTTGCACGTTGGTAATGAGGATGGGCCTTGGAATCAGTCAGCCTGGCTTCCAATCTAAGCTGCACCATGGACTAGCTGAAGGTTCTTGGGAAAGTTACTGGATTTCCATGTACCTCAGTTTTCCCATCTATAAAATGGGAGTTATGGTGGTACTCTCATAAGGTTGTGGCGAGTTTTCAATGAGAAGTTGTATAAAGTGCCTGGCCTAAGCGGGTAATACACGTACCCATTTTTACTAATTATGGTTATCACGACCCACAAACTTGCACCCCCCCCCCCCTTAGACCACAGTGCCTTTGCTGTAGCTTGAGAGCCAGTGTGCTTGAGGAGATTAAATACCGTAATAGAAGCAAAAGCCCTGATCCACCCCACCCACTACTGGCTCACTGACAAAGGCTAATGGCCTAGGAGGGTGAAGGGAAACCAAGAACCACCCAGCTTGTATTGGTCTGATTAGCGGCTAAGGTGACTGCGGCTTGGGCTCAGCCTGTACTCCAGGGAGTGAGACTATCCCCTCAAAACCCCACAGTCAGGTTAAGGCCTTTTGGGTGGAACCCAGTCAGCTGCAAATGCCACATGACCTTGTCCTCACTTTCTAATTGGGGGTATTATCTTCAAGAGCCAAGGTTTTAACCAACCTCTCTAATTTAGGCTCTACCAGGTTGACTGGAGCAAATTAGTCCCACTCCCCTCCCATCCCCAGGGCTGGCCCCAGGCTTCACAGGGGACTGTACCCCCACCCCCAGTCCATACTTCCCAGGAAAGATCAGGTACTTTACCCGCCAGTGGCTCCACTGAGGCTCCATCGTCTCTCTCTTTTGCAGTAGTACTACCCCTAGGAGGGGCAGCCCCTTGCCTGTCAGCTACTTGGGCCAGAGCGCCCATATAATGGCCATATAGCCCACCTCCCAGCAGGAGGTCCTGCCTACTTTCTGGAGCCGCCCCACCCTGCTCACTTCTGGCTCCACTCACTGCCAGCTCAGGTGTGACAGGCAGCACTAGGGTGGGGAGGGTGGAGCTGGAGGCTCTGTTGAGGACTAAGGGCCCTGTGGGCCCTTGAGGCTGAAGGTGGGGCTTGACATGCCCCAGGAAGTGACTGGAGCCCAATTTCCTCAGGCAAGAGGCACTTCAGCCCCTCTCCAAGAGGATGAGGACCCCAGCCCCTGGTTATCATCCACTGCTTATGGAAAACAGACACCTGTGCTCAGCACCCCCCAGAGGATTTAGTGAGGGTGGGGAGAACCCAGATGTTCAGATTTCCAACAAGCCGTCTAGATGATGCCGATAGCTGGCCTAGGGAACAGCAGTCAGAAAGTGCTGTATCAGGGGCCCAGTCTCCTCCAGCCAATTAATACAAAAGCCTAAAACCAATGGCTTTCAAGTTCCCTCGCCCAACAGCTCTGAAGAAGCATGGAAATTCTGGATGTGTTTGACCTGGACCTACAGGTGTTTCTAATCTCTCCTGGCCTCCCTCATTTGTTCTCCATACGCTGAGAGGCTGCTGTGTGCACGACCTGCACTAGGCCTTGGAACCAAAGGTGAGGGGGCCCATCTGTATCCTGAAGACGTTCACAGCCTCATGACTCCCTGTGGCTTCTGCCCAGGCTGTTCCTGGATCAGCGGACATACCCGGATGGTCTAGGTATAGGATATGGTCAGGTGGTTATCAATAAGGGAAGGTAAAAAGCAGTTCTAGCAGTCCTTAAGCTCCTAGAGATAAAGGCTTTAAAGTCCCCTGTTGACCATCAGGTGCCTTAGGCTTAGGATGATATGTGACAGCCCCTTTTCTATGGACCATGACCATCTAGGTGGCCAAGACAGGCATGGTCTCCAGAAGAAAGCACCTCTGGGGAAGTAAGCTGTTAGGAGATACATTTTTATTTCTCAGTCAAGACCCAGTCATCTTCGCTCTCCTCCCCAAGGTCTGAGGTGGAGACTAAAAAAAAAACAACATACAAAAAAGAGGTGATTCAACTTCAAAACAAACCGTGTAGGCAAGCTCCGACCAGAAATTCCCAGAATAGAATGACTGCCCTTGGCCAGACACCTAGGGGAGAATGTGTTTCTACTTAATGTGGAGCATGAAGCAAACACCTGTGCTGGAGAAGGCCAGAGTCCAGACCCCCTGGTGACCTGCATGCACAGTGTGCAGGCCCACACACCCACAGCAGAGACTGAGGGAGGGGTGGAGTTAGCTGGCCTGGTGTACAGATACCCTGATTTGAGTGCTTTCTGGGCTGTATCACGCTGTCCTGGAAGCCATCTGCCCACACCTTGGTAAAAGTATGCCTTAGTTCCAGATGTTTTTCATTCCCTAAAAACTCAGGATGGCCACAGGTGGCTCAAGAGGGGGATACAGGACCAAATGACCTTTTTGGAGCTAGACAAAGTTGATCAAGATTCTCCACTTCTCAGACAACCCTGGGTCTGTCAATCCTACCAATTCCATACGTTCCATGACCCTCCCAGTCATTATGAGCTGCAGGAAGAGGCATGAAGCCCTGGGATTAGCTGGAGTTCCAGTGTGTCCAGTAGAACTTTGTGATGCTAGAAATGTTCTATATCATGGCTGTCAATACATCAGCCACACTACCTGTGCTGGACGGCACAGATTGAGACATACATAATAGATTGATTTCATGGTTTTGTTGGTTACTAACTGGCTTCTCAATTCTTAGCTAATTTACAATCCTCTTGTTATTTTCACCAAACTGCACAAGAAGGGGGGGCGGGGGTGGGGGTGGGGGAAGAGACCCAAATAGGCTTGGTTTCTTCATGATGTTTATTATGAGATCTTCATCAGTCCTCATTACAGGCTTTCATCTCCATCCTTCACACCACCATGGAGGGCAAAGATAGTTTAGAGAAGGAAGACTGGAGTTCGGGGAAACTGGGTTGTTTATTCCAGAAGGGAAGAAAACACAATTCTTTATTCAATTGCTTCAGAGCTGTGCCGCACAAGTAATGGAATGGAAGAAATGAACGCAGCAGGCCTGGAAGGCAGGGCTTGCATGGCAGAGCGAGTTTCCGCAGCACAGTGGGCCCGCCTGATGGCTTCAGTGCTGCTCCCCCAGGAAGCTTGGTCGAAGTCGGTGCAAACAGGGCCAAGAAACAGCACCGCTTCTCATGGGCAGGTGTGGCCAGTTGGAGATGGTAGCTCTTGTGAAGTGTTGCTTAGCCTCCAAACCCAGAGCAGAATCCCATCTCTGTGCACGGGTGCTGATGGCACTCCCTCTGTCCCCTGAGACCCTCCACAGACAGCAAACATGCCTGGGAAAAGTCTAATCTACCAGCAAGTCAATCTACAGAACCAGCCCAACAGCATAGCACTGCGATTTAGTTTCATGCCATGTCAAGGATGCACCACTAAAACAGCATCAGTGTTGGGCACCGCCACTCACTGCCATTAAGGACACTGAGGCAACCAGACTGCAAGTCTGCAAAACCGCAGGGAGGACAGGAGGCAGGCCGCTCTCCCAGCGTGTCCTTGGCCTGCAGCGCTGGATGCCCCCACCACACACATGCTCAGCGGATCTGGTGGAGAAATAGTCCCTAACCCTATGTGCTGCTGCTCCTGCCTGCCATAGCACTCTTGCTGTCCCAGAACACCGCACAAGCACCTTGATATCACGTCCCTGTCAGCATCTGATATGACTGCTCCCTGTGTGCAGCAGAGACCCGCCTTCCCACAATACGCAGCACACTCCTCCAACCCTGCGAGACAAAGCTGGTGAACGATGGCCAGGTCAAGCTGGAAGGTAAGTGGTGACACTCGCTAGAGAAAGGCGTCCCGAGCACAAAGCGCTCACTCACCAAGACTAAACCAACCCACCCGGGGCGGCCGGTGGGTGAACAGGGAGCAGGAGCCTCTGTGGACAGTCGCCTAAGAGGTCATCTACCCAGCGGGGTGCCGTCCATCCCTAGAGCTATGGTCACACTCTGCCCTGAGGGGGTTGCACAGGGCCTTTCCTGGGCTGGGAGTGATGCTTCTAGGCAAGGGGCCTACAGTCCGAGGAGGATCTATTTACAACATACCTGACAGTCACTTATCAATGCATTCCTAGAAAATAGGACTTCCTCTTGCTTCTCACTTTGCCTTGCTTAAATATTACTTATTCCCGGAGAAAGCCTTGGGAGCAGCAATGAGGGGAGAGCTATAGGAAGAAAACAGTGAGGAAAAAAAGGAGCCTGGAAAATAAAGAGATGAGTGGGGAGGCTCCTGGGGGACACAGGGGAGTGTGACCATGGAAAAACAAATGCCTGCCATTACCTAGAGAGCCAGTGTCTGGCCTCTGCAGCTAGAGAAGCTCTCTTCTCACAGACCTGTCAGCCATGCTGAGGGCTCCGTGTGAAGTCCTGTATGTGTCTTAATAGAAAACTGAATCAACCACCTGGGGTTACAAAAGCTTAAGACCATTTCCTTATTCAGCTGACTGGCATGCAAAGGCAAGACGGTGCCCATCGCCACTTCCTCCAGTCCAAGCAGGTATTAAATTCTCTGCCACTGCCTGCAACAATGGTTTATAAAGTATAACTAATCTCTTCTTCTATTAAAAAGCCAGTGACACCAGACCATGAGTCTGATTAATTCAGAGATGTTCCAGGGCGCAAAGCAGCCAGCAGTGTCCTAATGGAGAGACACCTGGTGGCCGCAGCAGTCTCCGGTTCCTAAGGCTGGTGCCCCTTCCCCTCTCTGGGATGGCCGAGCTGTCCATCTGCTGCATCCTGGGCAGGCTGGGCTCAGGTGTCTGCCGGGTTTACCTCTTTGGAACAGAAGTAGTGCACCACCACTCCATTGGGGTATCTCGCAAATGCACTGCAGGAAAGGCAAACGATTCGAGACTGAGGACGGCCTCGAAGAGACCGCTTCCTACCTGAAAAAGGCGCCTTACCCAGCAGCCTGCGCTTAGGGTCTCTGGATTTACGTAGCCGCCATCTCTGTCCATTAACCGAACAGAGTAGGAGGTCTATGCAGTTGGAGTGCATGGGGATGTTTCTTATTAGCCCATCAATGTGAAATATATGGGCAAGGGGGGCGGTACGCCGGCCTGGCTCAGCACTGGCTCACTGAGAGCTGATAATGCTCCTCAGGACAAATTTCAGGCTAACTCTAACAAAGAACAGAGAGTTAGGTCTTTCTAAAGAAAAGGATTCTTCCAGCCATGTAAGAAAAAGAAGTCACTCTCCACTGAGGGAAAAGGGATTGACTATAGCATATGAGTCTGGCTCAGGAATTTACTCAAAGCATGTGGCAGCAGGCTGAAAGATGTTTCTTCCTTAAAAGGAGCATTCATAAAAGATAAGAACTTACTTGCACATACAACTCTCACACACCCAACCCACTGGCTACATTGCAATTTCTAGCTGCCAGAGGGGAACGGCTGTACTGATAAGAAGTCAACAGCCCCATGTTATACATTTCAGGTCTTTAAAATTCTCAAGGCCCAGCCCCAACAGATAACATGGACTACCCTCTAGGGCCTCAAGAACTAGACATGCCCAGGACAGTCAGCAGCCAGGCTTTCCCCTTGGGCTAAAGGACAGACTCCATCCTGAGCATGATCTACCCCAGAGGAGACCCTGCAGAGCGGCAGGAGGCTCACCTATTCCCAATCTTCTTCTTACACACCATGCACACCTTCTCCTCTGTGATGATGCACTTCACCTGCTGGTGTAAAATCCGCTCTTCCTGAACCTGAAGGGCAGAGAGATTGGGGGAGAAGTCCCATGGTCTGGTCTGGAGAGATTTCCCTAAGTGAATAAGCTGCAACTACATGTTGTTTCAAGTTGAGTTCAAGGATCAGAGCTCCGCCTTTGTCTACAGAAACATTTGGTAACCGTCTCATACTAAAAAGTACTAGTCCACCCTAGGGTTTGCAAGGCTCATACCCGTAGGAACTCTGCATGGAGAAGGTTCTTGAGCACTTGATTGAACCGTTTCTTTTGTGCATTTTCTTCCAAGACTTTTTCCAGAAAGATACGTATATCATTAATCTGAGTGTTTGCTGGCAGAAGGTTGAGGGCCTACAGATGGGAACGGGAACAGGGTGAGGTGGAGCAGGAGTGACTGAGGAATTGGCAGAAGCCAAAGAGCTTGCGAACCCCAGTCCCTTTAGCATCCCTTCTTCTCATCTGATGCTCCCTACATGTGCCCTCCATTCCCTTGAGAAGAACTGACCTTGGTGGTGTCCAGTTTGCTGTGGTGCAGCTCCAGGACCTGTAGCGCAGCCTGAAGGTTCGCTTGTGGCTCCAGCAATTCCAGCTTGATTGGCCCCAGGCAGTGAACACTGGGGGGTGACAGGTACATCCGGAGCAGGGACAGATACACCTGTCTCATACAGGTACAAACCACGCATGTCAGGCTGGCAACAACCCTCCCAGAACCCCACAGCATGACCACACCTGAAGCTAAGATTAGTCTACAGTAACAGCTGTCATAAAGCATTTAAAACTCATCATTTTCACCTTTTAAAAGATTTTGGTAAAGTCAATCAATTGAAGGTATTAAAAATTAAGGATTGTGGTTTCCCTGAGAGAAAAAAATCAAATGCCTTTTATTTGTTAACTGACAAAATACCAACACTGCAAACTGACTCAGAGTTCCCTCATTTCCTTTAGCTTTGAAGGCTGACACCCTGTCGCACTTTTTGGCAGGTGAGGATTAAGCGAGGATGAAATGCTGCATTTCCTACTGGTACCAGCACTACAGTGTTTCTCAACCTCAGCACTCAACATTTTGGACCAGATAATTCTTTGACAGGGCTGTCCCGTGCACTGTTTAGCAGCTACTCTGGCCTCTCCCTCCTAGATTCCAGAAACACCCCCAACCCCCAGCCATGGCAGTCAAAGATATCTCGAAAATTGACAAATCCATGTGCAACCTAGACAGAGCACACACTCGGATGTGCACCATATCAGAACCATCAGATGTTCTTTCTCAACAGGCTGACCACACAACTTATATACAAGTCAGGATTCTCTAGAGAATATAGGGACAAGGGTGCTACTCATAATGACATGAAGGACAACAGATGTGAGCCAGAATGATCCCAAGCAATCCATGACATACGGCCAACCTACCACTCTCTCAGTGTGCACAGGCAAAATCAATCAGTGCATCAAGCCGCGCCCTGTCTTATCTTAGCAATTTCTACCAGTGTCGCCTATGGCCAAATCCGAGGGGGTTAGGGATACTATGAGTGACAGTGAAATGCACATGGGGCCAGGGTCACTACTTACATCTTTGTTGCCATCTTTGTTTTGGTCATAATGTTTGTGGCAGTACCTGCAAGGGAGAAAGTGGTGAGACAGAGCCCAAGGAGCCACATCTGGAGAGATGATTGCTGCCCGCATAAGCAGCCTAAGAACCAAAATTAGGGGCCAGCACAGGAGACAGTTTTCTCTCCTGCTGCAGAGTAGAGGTGGCCCTCTCAGCCTCTCATGCCTTGCATCTCTCTAGGGGGTCTGCTTCTAGGTCACTTTGGAGGTGGGGTGACAGGCTCAACATACTCCTCAGCCATCTTCGTATCCTTCAGGATGTGGACATAGATGAAGAGAGCTTGTTCATGTTTTCCCATGCGTCCTAGCAGGAGAGCACGTTCTTCTAAGAGGCCTGTGATGAAAAAGGAACTTAAGTCACCATCACTACCGTTACGCTGGCACAAGGCCAGAGACTAAGCTACTGAAGAAATGGATATTGGAGCAATATAAATGGGAGAAAATTTTTTATTACTTGGGGTTTATTCCAGGAGAAAATTACTAAAATGTCAAAAATGGGAGGGAGCTAGTGTAGGAGGTATTTTATCCCATCTTTTATTTTGTGATCACTTAAAATGGGGCCAGAACACTCATTCAACAGCCAAGTGCATAGTAAGCACCTACAGTGTGCCAGGCCCTTGAGCTAAGGCAAACAAACACGTGGTTTCTGCTTTAACTGAGCCTATACATCAGACAGATGTGTACCTTTTTCAGACAAATTACCTTATGCCAAATTACAAAAACTGCCAAACAATGAACGTGGCCAAGAACATGTACTGAGGCAATAAACAGGTTTCAACTTGGCCATCAGCATGTGGTTCATACCCAAAAGAGACGCCTCTCAATCATGGTACAAAAGTGAGTAGTCAGAGGGGGCAGGAGCACCGGCCTGCAGCATGGTCTTTCCCAGGCCCAACTGGTAAAAGGGCCACATCAGTTTCTGCATAACCTTCAGATGAAGTGGCTCTGGGACCCAAACTAGAAACTCACCATCAAAAGGAAAATCACAGATGAGCCGGCCTGGATCATAGTGGCTGGAAATTTCCAAGAACATAAGGAGCTTCTGTCGATACTCTCCCAGCTCACCCTCTTCCTCTCCAGCAGGGACTGGAGTTTTGCCTTTAAGGGAAACCATGCTCAACATGAAAAGATGCTGCTATGCAGCAATATGGGGGTCATGAAAAAAAAAATTACCAAGGGGGAGGGGTCCAATGATGCCACCACAATAATCAGAGGGGCCTCCAGAAAAAAGGGAGGCTTCCTGAGTGGTTTTCAGTTGGTCTTCTCTTACTCTATGGTCTCTACATGGTTCCCAAACATCAGCTTGAAGTGAAAAAAAAAAAATAGGCTGAATAGAAAAACACTCTGGTAGGCACACCTGTTTCTCATCTTGAAGACAGATCTGCTCCTTCCCCCTCCCCCAGGGGTGATGCCCGGTGATGCCCGGTGATGCCTGGAGATGCTCAGAGATGCTCAGAGATGTCAAGATCCAGACATTAGCTGCTGAGTCTCACATGCTGGGGGATTTGGCTGCCCAGGCTCCTCCGAGGAATTTCCTGCTCACCTGGAGCCCACAGAAAAGTCCGTTTCCCTATGTCACACATAACACCCTCGGGTCCCAGATCGCCTCTAAGGCCCGGGGCCGCGTGGCTTTCTATGAGAACTGGTACCTGCAGGGAAGGACAGGAGATACTCCTTCATCAGACCTTGCACCTTCTCACAGTACAGCTGGATCAGGCAGTTGTGGAACCGAGAGCCCGTCTCCTCCCAAACGTGGATGACGTGTTCCTGAGGTGAGACGTATGTCAGTCTGGTACCCTCAATGCCATGACCCAGTCCCATCATTCAGTCTCCCTCACATTCTTGAGGCCCATCCAGATTGTCCCCTAATTAAGCTGCAAAGACTACCAAGGGATAGCTCTTCTAAGACCACTGGGAAATTTCACAATACAACCCAGCAACATTAGGAATGGGTTTCTTGATTTCCAGTCTAAAAGCTCATTTATTCATTTTGTCTCATAAGCCTCCAAATCAGTCCATGTAATTAAGGTTAGATATTTGCATTCTGGCACTTAGAATCAATTTGGTTGTCCTATGGTTACAGCGGAGATAGGCTGTACAAATGTGGCTTTGACATGCTTTTCTTGAACATCCTTCTCTTATCCCTCTGTACTTTTTACCTAGGTTTAGAAGGTAGCAACAAAAAGTGACATTTCCAATTTGGCCTACTGGGATCTCTTTCTTCAGAGGCTACTGAAATAACCCTCTTCCTTATATTTTTATCAATCCCCAAGTGACATAAACCCCAATATGAACTCCCTAATAACTGACCCACGTGGCCCTGGATCCTGAGTTTGAAGCTAAAAAGCTTCAAACTAAAAAGTTCAGACCAAAAAATATCTTACCAAATAAGGAATAGCCAGACCCTTAAAATTCTCTACTAAGAAGCCGAGCACTCGGTCTCGTGGCAGAGACTCCACCTCTGGGAGGTCTTCGGTAAAGATCTGTTAAAATAAACCTTAGTTCCAGCAGCAGAACCATTTGACTGCGATGCTGCCCAACGTGCACGCACACAGTGGAGGGGTCAAGTGGATAGACTTTCGGGGGGGGAAGGCCATACAAGAAGGCATCTGTACCAGTCACTGTGGGGCAGACGAGACCACAAGTCTCCTGAAGCCTGTGCCAGGCTCTTCCCATCACTCTACACTGTCATCTCATGTTTCCGAGTCTATGCAGAGCACCAGAGAAACTGCATGAATCCTTCCTCCCCCTCCATCCACTGCTGTCCTGAGCAGAATCAGGGCCAACAGAGGGGCCAGATAAATCCAAGGACCGCCCATGACCTACCTTTAGGCCATCCTCTGGAAAGTCTCTCAGCACCCACACTGAGTAGGAAAAAATCAAATGCAGGTTTTCTGTGCCTAGAAGGAAAAGTTAAGACCTGTCTGCAGGTGAAACCCACCATGCCTATAGGACTGGGAAGGCAGGGCAGGTACCTAGGTTCCCCAGAATTTATTTTCCTGGGAAGATAGTTCTATCCAATCACTAGTTATTCAGGGCTGCTTAGTCTTACTGAGCGGGCTATACACCAAGGAGCTGTCATGGTTCCACTAGACTCTTACCCCAGTTGGAAGAACAAAGATGGGAAAACATAAGGAGGGAGGGGACTGACCAGGTAGAATCAGAGACGGAAAGAGATGAGGTCTGTTTGAACACAATCCCTTTCCCATCCTCCTTTCAATAGCTGGACTTACCCAGATGTTGCAGATACTGCACCGTCCTCTCATGACCTTTCAGGGGGGAGTTTGCTTTCTTGGACTGGTCCACCAGCACCTGCAGAGCTGGCCATGAAGCCCAAGAACAAGGTCATGAGACCCTTCCAGAAGGCTCACCCCCACAGGAGAGTCATTACACCCGAGCTTCCCCCGTCAAGGTACAAGAGCCCTCCCTGATCAAAGAAAGCCCTGCCTCCAGTCACCTTTCTCGTGGAGCCCCTTCTTCTCGTACAGGATTATCAGTTCACTGTACTTGTGAGCCTTCTTCAGCACATGCTCACTCTCTTCGATGTGGCAGTGATTGTTCTCCAGGCGCAGCAAGGGGGCCACCAGGGCCACATTTGTCTGCAGGGGAAGCAGCACTTCATGGGAAACTGCTTATTGGGCTGCACACCCTTACCCAGCATGGCCTGCCACAGGCTGAAAGGCCAGCGGTGTGACACAGCAAGAGAAAGCAACCCACCCCTTTTCAGGACTACAGGTAGTGGTTTTAGGGCATTTATACTCTTTCTATAGAGAGAATAGGTGAACAGTTCAGTTTTCCTTTTCTATGATTGATGGAGCTTTTTTTTCTTCCTATAGATAATTTAGAAAA
>PVKE010018451.1:16099-29622 GCA_004027555.1 Craseonycteris thonglongyai | reverse complement strand
ATTTTAGCTGACTAATCCCTGTGGAGCACTGGACATGGGTACCTCCACCAGACATTCTGTATGACAATAATCAAAGATGACTGCCAACCAATGATGCTTATTCAAGGCTTTGGTGCCCACAGTTTTTACTGGGGCTCAATTACACATTGCCTGTATGGCTGGCCTTCCTTCTCCAGCCTCTCCTAGAGGTCTAGCTACCTTTAGTCTCCAGTTCCTCTGAAAGTCAGGAGTAATACTGTGTGGCCCGATGTCCCCAGGCAAACAAAGACACTCCTATCACCAAGACATTCTAGGGGCTAGCAATCACCTCCCAGTTGCTGAGGGGAAAGATTAAACCTCTCTTTGGTGAGGTTAATTCTTCACTACACACTTATACTTACATTTCTGTTCTTGGTGAAAATTCACTGCTCTCACTGTTTATACAGAAAAGGATACAAATATTCATTAAGAGGGAGCTGGTAGAATAAACTGTGGTTCCTTTACACAGTGGGATACATTGAGCTATGAAACGGAATAGGGTTATCCCTACACACTATGATGTGATCGCTGAGATGTGTTCAGTGCAAAAAACAAGGTGGGAGAATGTGACTATGGCATACTGACATTTATCTACCAAGGCAGTATGAATGCTATGAATATATAAACATATTTGTTCATATCAAAACAAAGGAAGGATACACTAAAACCTTTTTTTTATTATTATTATTATCTTTAAGGGAATGAGGGAATAGGAACACACCTAACACTCAGATTGTAGTCTCTCCATAGCTTATTGTACTATAAGGAATCAGAGGTTGTTGGAGAAATGGCTGATTCCAGGCTAAGGGAAGAAAATACACAAATAAGCCTGGAACACCTTGTACCAAAAAACAAGGAGGCGATCTGAGACTGCCACAAGCATTTCAAAAGAACTCAAGAACCAACCTGGAGAGTTGTGGGGGGAGGTGGGAGTAGGCACTGGATATATGGTGGTGGAGGGGGAGCTGATTCTGGGAGGTGGGCACATAATGTGATCCATGGGTGATATGATGTGAACTTGTACATCAGGAAACTAATTGTTATCAACCAATGTCACCCCATTAAATTTAACAATAAAAAACAAAACAACAACAAAAAAACCTGATGAGTTTCCACTGGCCCATGATAGAATGATTTCAGCACTAATAAAGAGGGGAATAGATTGAAACATATCCTGCATGCTCAAAATTGGCAAGTTTCTAACAATACTTTAAAAATACAGGTAGAGAATGTGAGGCAACCAATTCTAAGCACCTATTTCATGCTTCTTAGTCAATTTATACTCAGGATAACTAACAGTTGGATGATGGAGAGTTTTTCTTCATTGAAGTATTTCAGCTGAGAAGTGAAGAAGAAACAGAATTAAACTTGTGATAGCCATTTGCAATACCTAATGAGTTAAAGCAAGGTTTGTCTAACCCGTGGCACACAAATATGCAGCCCAGGAAAGCTTGAATTCGACCCAACACAAATTCATAAAATGAGATTTTTTGTGATTTTTTTTCTTTTTAGCTCATCAGCTATTGTTGGAGTTTGTGTCTTTTATGTGTGGCCCAAGACAATTCTTCCAATGTGGCCCAAGGAAGCCAAAAGAGGGACAACTCTGAAAAGGATATGGGCAATGATTATTCATGACTACTAACACCACCACCAACAACAACAATAACAAAAAAAAAACAACAGATATCTTTTGCCTCATTATAGAAGAACAAACCATTGCCTTTGGCACATTCTTGTCAAAAACTAGAACTTGAGCATGATTAAGTCTCTTGAGCAAACTGTCAGTTTTGAAGGATATAGAGAACCAAGGAATGTATTAAATGGCACCAAAGAGTTACAATTAATAACACCGATTGTAAAAACTCTTTAGGAAAAATTACCAGTTTTTCATAATAAATAAATTGAAACAAAAATTATGAGACAATCAGAGAAATTTGAACAGATTGGATATTTGATAATATTAAGAAATTTCTAAAATTTTGATGTGAAAATGATAATGTGACTATGTTTTTAAGAGTCCTTCTTTTAGGGATGCTGGGATAGCTCAACAGTCGAGCACTTGCCTCACGGTCTTGAGGTACAGGGTTTGATTCCTGGCCCCATCTGGTGCAACCCCATATGCTGAACTGCAGCACAACTGGTAACCACAGGTGTGACACAACAGCAAAGGTTCTCACCTCCCATGGAGGAGTCCCCAGTTCAGTTTCCACCCTGTGCAGCCCCACATCTACCTGCGTGGAATGAAACCATGTCACAACTAATGATGTAGAACTATGGAAATGGCTCTGCATCACCACCCCTCCCTACCTCCTTCCCCCGCTTATTTCTGTCTCTCCCTTACTCTCGAAACAAAAAAATAAATCTTTTAAAAACATAATACACAAGAGGCAACAAAAGGAGAGTAGGCATATGGATGGAACAAAGTTGGCCATGAGTTGATAAATGTTGAAGCTGTGTGACAGGGACACTATATGTTCTTTCTATTTTTGTATATATTTTAAATTAGCCAGAATATTTTTTTTTTATTTACAACTCTGTCTGACTTGATTCCTCACATTTGGGAGCATTAACATATTAACATTGAGAGCTATATTGAGATCTTCCCTAATAAACCCTCTTTCTGTCACTGGGTATTTCCATTGGCATACATCAGGTATCTAAGATATATATGTTCCTATCTCTAAAGTATGGTGAAGTCTGACCTGCATCACTAGGCACCCAACTATTTGGAAAAATTTTGACACAGTATTCAACTCCTTGGTTCACTCTGAGTTATCAGTCTTGAAGCTTTACATTTTTGCAAAAATATTCCAGGACTGAGGAAGACAGATAAACAAGAGGCATTTAGTAAGTAAAAAACACAATACTGGGGCTGTCAGAAGATGTAGAAAGGAGAACAGCAAAAGAAACAAACAGAAACACACGGACACATAATAAGAAAGCTCTACATTAGTGGTTCCCGAATCCAGCTGGCCAACAGAATCACATATAGCACTTGTTAAAAATATACATGTTCTACAAATGGCCAAATAGATGCATGAAAAAAATGCTCAGCTTCACTAACTATTAGGAAAACACAAATCAAAACCACAATGAGATATCACCTCACACCTGTTAGAATGGCTATAACCCACAAGACAAGGAATAACAAATGCTGGAGAGGCTGTGGAGAATAAGGAACCCTCATACACTGCTGGTGGGAATGTAAATTGGTACAACCACTATGGAAGATAGTATGGAGGTTTCTCAGAAAATTGGGGATGAAACTGTCATAAAACTCAGCAATATCACTTCCGGGTATTTACCCAAAATATTTGAAAGCCTTAGTCTAAAAAGACATATGCATCCAATGTTCATCACAGCACTGTTCGTGATGGCCAAGTCATGGAAACAACCATGATAAATGACTAAAGAACCAGTAGTACCTTTATACAATGGAAAATTATTCAGCTATAAAAAAGATGAAATACTCCCATTTGTGACAAAATGGATGGACTGTGAGATCGTCATGCTAAATGAAACAAGCCAGACAGAAAAAAACAAGAACAATATGAATTCACTAATATGTGGAGTATAAAACTGAAAGCAACAAAGAAACAAAAAACTTACAGACAGTTGGTAGTTTAGTGGTTACCTGAGGGTAAGTGGGGAAGGGGGTGAGAGTGGAGGAATGGGTAGCAAATTTATGGTGATGGAAGGAGTACTGACACTGGGTGGTGAAAAGCTAATGCAACATATGGATGAGGCAATACAGAATTGTACACCTGGAACCTATGTAATTTTTGCTAACCAATGTCACCCCAGTAAATTTAACTTGTGCATGAGTTACAGTGCTGTTGGCCATAAGTTCGGCCTTAGTGAATCAACAATATGTATCAAATAAGGTGTCATTATACAGAATCACACATGAGACAAGGTATATGTTGGTGGGGTGGGTGAGACATTACCAGAGGCTTATAGGAAGACACTCCTGTACTTTCTCTGGAAGCCACAGTGTCTGCCTACTCAGTGTTTGCAGTGACATAATGATGAGAATAACAAGAATCAACTCTTTTTTATTGTTACATTTTTGTGGTGACATTGATTAGTAAAAATTACATAATTTCCAGACATACAATTCTATTGTACTTTGTCTATTTGTTACATTATGTATTCATCATGCAGAGTCAGCATTCTTTCCACCACCGTATATTTGGCTTGCACTCCCCACCCACCCTCCACCCACCCCACCCCCACACACACCCTCTCTCACCTCTCTCCCCTCTTACTCTCCGGCAACCACTAAATTATTGATTATGTCCATGTGGTTTTATTTTTTTATTGCTTTCAGTTTTATATTTCACATATGAGTGAAGTCATATGGTTCTTTGTTTTCCCTTCCTGGCTTATTTCGCTTAGCATGATGATCTCAAGTTCCATCCATGTTGTTACAAATGGCAGTATTTCATCTTTTCTTATCGCTGAGTAGTATTCCATTGTATATATGTACCAGAACATTTTTTTATCCAGTCATCTATCAAAGGGCACTATGCTTGTTTCCATGTCTTGGCCACCGTGAATAGTGTTGCAATAAATATTGGGGCACATATACCTTTATGAATTAAGGTTTTCAGGTTTTAGGGGGTAAATACCCAGAAAGGGGTCATATGGTAGTTACAGTCTGAATTTTCTGAGGTTTCCCCATACTGTCCTCCACAGAGGTTGCACCAACTTGCAGTCCCACCAGCAGTGTATGAGGGTTCCTTTATCTCCTTAGCCTTTCTAGCACTTGTTGTTCCTTGTCTTGTTTACAGCCATTCTAGAAGATGTAAGGTAGTATCTCATTGTGATTTTGATTTACATATTTCTAGTAACTAATAAAGTTGAGAATTTTTATATATGATCTTGATTATGTTGAGGTACTTTTCTTCTATTCCCATTTTATTCCGTGTTTTGTGTATTGTCAAGTGATTTTTCTACATCAATTGTTATAATCATATGGCTTTTAATATGTTATTTTGTTTATGTGGTGTATCACATTGACTGATTTGCATATGTTGAACCATCTTTGTGCCCCTGGGATGTATCACATTTGATCGTGGTGTATAATTCTATTAATGCATTATTGTATTTTATTTGCTAATATTTTGTTTAGGATTGTTGCATCTGTGTTCATCAGAGGTATTGGTCTATAGTTTTGTTTGTTTGTTTTTGCTGCTGTTGTCCTTACCAGGCATTGATATTAGGATAATGTTGGCTTCATAGAATGAGGTGGGGAGTATTGCTTCATCTTCAATTTTTTGGAATAGTTTGAGGAGGATAGACATTAATTTTTCTTTGAATGCTTAATATAACTCGTTGATGAAACTTTCTAGTTTGGAGCTTTTACCTTTGGGGAAGATTTGAATAACTGTTTTAATTTCTATACTGTTGATTGGCCTGTTTAGGTTATCTAGTTCTTCTTGGTTCAATCTAGGTAGACTATATATTTCTAAAAAATTATCCATTTCTCCTGTGTTGTTAAATTTGGTGGCATAAAGCCTTTCATAATATAGTCTTATGATTCTTTGTATTTCTGTCATATCAGTAATAATTTCTTCCCTCTAATTTTTAATTTTAGTTATTTGTGTCTTTTCTTTTTGTCCTTTGGTAGGCCAGCCAGTGGCTATCAGTTTTATTAATTTTTTCAAAAACCCAGCTCTTTGTTGTATTGATTGTTTTTCTGCTATTGATTGCATTTAGCTCTGCTTTAATTTTTATTGTTTTTTTCTTCTTCTGACTTCAAGATGGGATGTTAGGATGTTTACTTGTAATTTTTCTTGTGTCTTGATGTAGGCTTGTAGTGATAAATTTTTCTCTTATTACTGCTTTCGCTGCATCCCAATAATTTTGATACATAGTGTTTTCATTCATTGGTTTGTATGTATTTTTTAACTCTTGTTTTGTTTTTTTTTTAAGATTTATTTTATTGATTTTTGACAGAGAGAAACAGAGACAGAGAGAGAAGGGGGAGGGCCTGAGCAGTCACCATAGTTGACAGCATTTGTTTTCCATATAGTTTCACTCCACCGGTGGGCACAGGGCTGCGCAGGGCAGGAACTGGGCCGGGAGCCTCCCACATAGGTCCCAGCAAGAACTGAACTGGGGGCACTCCCCAGTTCAGCATGTGGGTCCGCATGGGCAGGGGCCGGGACTCGATCCTTGGTCCCCAGGGCTTCAAGTGAGTGCTTAACCTGCTGAGTCATCCCAGCTTTCCCTTAACTCTTGTTTTGTTTCTTATTTGATCCAGTCATTTTCTTAATATTATCTTGTTCAATCTCCATGTGTATGTGATTTTTTTCCCTGCTTTCTTTTTACAGTTATCTCTAATTTTAATACTTTGTAATCTGAGAATACACTTGGTATGATTTTAATTTCCTGAGTTTGCTGAGGCTACTTTTGTGTCCCAGCTTATCGTTTATTCTTGAGAACATCCCATGTGCACTAGAAAAAAAACAAAGTATAGTCTCGTGTTACAGGAGGGAGTGTTCTATAAATTTCAATTATGTCCAGTTGCTATAATGTATTATTTAAGCTGCTATTTCCTTATTTATTTTCTGTTTGGATAATCTGTCCATGGCTGTCAAGAGGGTGTTGAGGTCCCTTACTATAATTGTGTTTTTGTCAGTTTCTCCAATTGGATGTCAGTAGTTGCTTTGTAAATTTTGGTGCTTCCTGATTAGGGGCATTATATATTAATGAGTGTCATGTTTTCTGGATATATTTTCTCTTTTATCATTGTGAAATGCCCAAATTTGTCTCTTATTAACTTTTATATCCTGATGTTTGTTTCTTGAGCAATCAGTATGGCTACACCTGCTTTTCTCTGGATACCATTTGCTTGGAGTATTGTTTTCCACCCTTTCACTTTGAGTCTGTGTTTGTCCTTGTAGCTAAGGTGTGTCTTAGAGACAACATATGGTTGGTTTTTGTTTTTTCAATCCAGTCTCCTACTCCGTGCTTTTTTATTGGTGAGTTCAATCCATTTCCATTTAGGATGATGATTGATATATCCTATAGCCATTTCTTCCTTACTTTTTATTTCTTTGTTGTCCCAATTTTTCTCCACTTATTTTGATTTTATTTTTGTTCAGGTCTAATAGTCTCCTTCAGGATTTCTTGAAATGTTGGCCTTCTGCTGGAGAATTCCTCAGCTTCTGTATGTCTGAAAGGTCTTTATTCCTCATTCATACCCTAAGGTTAATTTTGCTAGCTAGTTTATTATTGGCTGTGGTTTCTCTTAATATTTTGAATATTTTGTTCTACTCCCTCCTGGCTTGTAGAGTTTCTTCTGATAAGTCTCATAATAGCTTGATGGGTTTTCCTTTAAAGGTTATATATAATATTTTTTCCCCCTGGCTACCTCAAGAATTATTTATTTGTCTTTGAATTTTGACATCTTCAGAATAACGTGCTTTGGAGAAGATCAGATAGAGTGTAGGTAGTTAGGGGTCTTGTGTTTTTCTTCAATTTGAGGTTTCAATTCTTTCCATTGGTTTAGAAAGTTATATCTACTATTTGTTTGATTATGTTCCGTGTAGAATTCTGTTCTATTCCGTCTGGTATACCGAGTATTCTAATGTTGCTCTTTCTAACGGAGTCAGATAGTTCTTATAGAGGTCTTTCAATTCTTTGAGTCTCAAATCTCTCCTTCCTTTTGTGAAATTTCCATATTTCTATCTTCAATATCACTAATTCTTTTCTCTGTCTTGCCTGCCCTGTTTTCTGTTAGTTAATTCATTTCTCATTTGATGTATTAAGTTTTTCATGTTCAGAATTGCCTCTTGCTTTTTTATAGTTTTGGTTTCTTTGTTAAAATGCTCTTTTTGTTCACTGATTTCCTTTCTGAGATCATTTGGCTGTATCTGGGTACTCTGCCAGGATATTTTGAGCTCTCTGAGTGTTTTAAAAACTGCAGTATTGAATTCTGTGTCAATTAGATGATATATTTCCATATCTACAAGTTCCTTTTCTAAGGATTTTTCATTTTCTTTCTGAGTCGCTTTGTTCATTGTAGATGGGATGTGTTTGTTTGTTTTTTTTCTGGGCATAGTGATTTTTCCCCTGGCAGATATGAGGAAGTCTTTCTTTTGCTTCCCAGTTGGTGTTGCTGCAGCATCTTACAATATTTGCTATTGGCTATTCAGTGTTTTCAGACTGGGAAATTCCTGGAAGGTGGGTTCCTCTTCTTTGACCAAGTCTCCTCAATCTCAGGGTGCCTCTTTTTGGGGGGGATGGGATGGGTGATGGTATTCTATGTTTCTGTCATCCCAGAGCAGGCAGGCGGGGCTGCTGTGCCTGTGTGTTGAAGTTTCCTTACAACCCTCTGCCAGTTTCAGCTGGAAGGATGGGGGCAGGATTTGTTGGGAAAGGTGCACTTCTGTTTTTTGGTACAGCATAAAGGCAATTTCCCAGATGTAGCTGACTGAGTGCAGGCACTAGGTTGGTTGAGCATTGGGAGAGAGTGGAAGAAGTCACCAGCCTTCATGATTTGGGTTTTTACTGGTGGGAGAGGCCATGTGAGTTGGAGCTGCTGTGTGCTCTGATGTTGCATGCTGGCCCAGGTACTGGGCACAGCTGAAGTCCAAGCCTGCAGTTCTGTCAGGGATGCAGAGGACCAAGGGATACATGCTCCATTATCTTTGTCTTCTTTTCTTCTCCGGAGCCTATAATTCGCCCAAACCTCATGCTTTGTGTTATTCTCTGATCAGCACTTACACAGTTGCTGTCTCTCAGTCTCCCGCTCACCCAGAGCCACCCTGTGATTGGGGCAATGCTTCTGCAACCCTCAGCTCTGGTCCAGGCTTGTTTAGTCTCCGTCATGCACATTCCATTTGTGGCTCTGGTTTTCCAAGGGCTATGGAAGGCTCCTCTGTCCAGGAACTTACCCCAGGGCTGTGCCCAGGCCCCAAGTTGCCCAGGGCAGTTCTGCAGCTCAGTCTCTGACTCAGCCAGAGTCTCTCCCACTTCAGCCTCCAACACCTCTGCCCTAGACAATTTTCAGTTTCTAACCTACCCAGGTTTGTGCTGCACTTTGGCTTCTATTCCCTGATGCTCAGCTCATTCCCTCTTCTGCCCAGCTCCAGGTTACCATCTGTGGCCACATCCTTCCCCTTCTTTTCTGCTTGCTTCCCTTTTTCTGACCATTACATGTTTTCTTGTGATGAGTGGGTCTCTCAGCTGAGAATATGTGTAGCTTGGGAATTCCCTCTCTAGAGTTTTATTATTCAATTTGTTGTATTTTCCAGACTGGTTTCAAAGATTTTCTGTCACACAGCCATCTTGATCTCCACTTTAATTCTGACGTGTTTTTTTTAATTATTATTTTTTTTTATTTATTGTTAAATTTAGTGAGGTTACATTGGTTGGTAACAATTAGATAGTTTACAGAAGTACAAGTCCACATCACATCATTCATGCATCATATTATGTGCCCATCACTCAGTATCAGTCCCCCTTCCATCACCTTATATCTGGTGCCCACTCCCACCTCCCCCAACAATTCTCCTCCCCCTCCACCTTCTCCTGGTAACCACCAAATCATTGAGTGTGTCCATAATGCTGGTGTCCTCTCCTGCCTCCCCTCCCTCTCTCCCTCCCCCCTCCTCCACCTCCCTCCGGCAATCACCAAGCTATTGAGTGTGTCTATAGGTCTCTCTGTCTTTGTTACTTTCACTTTTATATTCCACCTATAAGTGAGGTCATGTGTTTCCTGATTCTTTCAATCTGACTTATTTCGCTTAATAAGATGGTCTCTAGGTACATCCATGTTGCCAGAAATGACTGTAATTTATCATTTCTAATTGCTGAGTAGTATCCCATTGTGTAAATGTACCACATCTTCTTCATCCAGTCGTCTATCGAAGGGCATTTTGGTTGTTTCCATGTTCTGGCCACTGTGAACAGTGCTGCGATGAATATGCAGGTACAAACATCTTTAAAGATTAAGGTTTTCAAGTTTTTTGGGTAGATGCCCAGTAGAGGGATGGCTGGGTCATATGGTAATTCCATTCGTAATTTTTTGAGGCATCTCCATACAGCCTTCCATAGTGGTTGTACCAGTTTACATTCCCACCAGCAGTGTATGAGAGTTCCTTTTCTCCACAGCCTCTCCAGCACTTGTTATCCCTTGCCTTGTTGATTATAGCCATTCTAACAGGTGTAAGATGGTATCTCATTGTGGTTTTTATTTGCATCTCCCTAATTGCCAGTGAAGTGGAGCATTTTTTCATATATCTGTTGACCATATTTACGTCTTCCTGAGAGAAGTGTCTGTTAAGGTCATCTGCCCATTTTTTAATTGGATTGCCTGTTTTTTTTCTTTTGAGTTCTACAAGTCCTTTATATATTTTTTATATTAGCCTCTTATCAGAGGCATTGTTTGCAAATATATTTTCCCAGTTGGTTGGTTCCCTCCTTGCTTTGTTGATGGTTTCCTTTGCAGCGCAGAAGCTTTTTAACTTAATAAGGTCCCATTTGTTTATTTGTGCTTTTACTTCCCTTGCCATTGAGGTCAGATTCATAAAGTCCTCCCTGAATCCCAGGTCCATAAGTTTAGTGCCAATGTTTTCTTCTATGCAGTTTATTGTTTCCTTTCTTATTTGGAGGTCTTTAATTCATTTTGAGTTAATTTTGGTATATGGTGAGAGATCGCAGTACACATTCAGCCTTTTGCATGTGGTTTTCCAGTTTTCCCAGCACCATTTACTGAAGAGACTTTCTTTTCCCCACTGTATATTTTTCGATCCTTTATCAAAAATAATCTGTCCATAAATTTGTGGGTTTATTTCCAGGTTTTCAATTCTATTACATTGGTCTGTGTGCCTGTTTTTCTGCCAGTACCAAGCTGTTTTGATTACTGAGGCTTCGTAGTACAGATAAAAGTCAGGCAGTGAGATGCCCCCAGCTTTATCCTTTTTTCTTAGGATAGCTTTTGCGATTCGTGGTCTTTTGTGGTTCCATACAAATTTGATGATTTTTTTATCTATTTCTTGAAAGAATGACTGTGGGATTTTGATGGGAATGGCATTAAATCTGTATATTGCTTTGGGGAGTATAGCCACTTTAACTATGTTAATTCTTCCAATTCATGAACATGGAATGTTTTTCCATTTCTTTGTGTCCTCTTTAATTTCTTTTATGAGTGTCTTATAGTTTTCAGTGTATAAGTCCTTCACGTTCTTTGTTAGATTTATACCTAGGTATTTCATTTTTTTGTTTGCAATGGCAAAGGGAATGGATCTTCTCATCTCTCTTTCTGAAGTTTCATTGTTGGCGTACAAAAATGCAGTTGACTTTGGGACATTGATTTTGTAACCTGAAACTTTACTGTATTTGTCTATTATTTGTAATAAATTTCTGATAGAGCCTTAGAGTTTTCTATATACAGGATCATGTCATCTGCAAAGAGTGACAGTTTAACTTCTTCTCTCCTGATTCTAATACCTTTTATTCCTTTCTCTTGTCTGATTGCCCTGGCTAGAACTTCCAGAACTATGTTGAACAGCAGTGGTGACAGGGGGCATCCCTGTCTTATTCCTGATTTTAGGAAAATAGGCTTCAGCTTTTCCTCATTCAGTATGACATTTGCTGAGGGTTTGTCATATATGGCCTTTATTATGTTGAGGTACTTTCTTTCAATTCCCATCTTATTCAGTGTTTTTATCATAAATGGGTGTTGTATCTTGTTGAATGCTTTTTCTGCATTAATTGAGATAATCATGTGGTTTTTATCCTTTGTTTGGTTTATATGCTGGATTACATTGATTGATTTGCGTATGTTGAACCATCCTTGTGCCCCTGGGATGAATCCCACTTGGTCATGGTAAATAATCTTTTTAATGCATTGTTGTATTCTGTTAGCTAAAATTTTATTTAAGACTTTTGCATCAGTGTTCATCAGTGAGATTGGCCTATAGTTTTCCTTTTTGGTATTGTCCTTCCCAGGTTTTGGTATTAGGGAGATATTAGCTTCATAGAAACAGTTGGGTAGTACTGCCTACTCTTGAATTTTCTGGAATAGTTTAAGGAGGATGGGCATTAGTTGTTCTTTGAAAGACTGGTAGAACTCATTGGTAAAGCCATCTGGTCCAGGCCTTTTGCCTTTGGGAAATATTTGGATAATTGTTTCAAGTTCTGTACTGTTGATTGGTCTGTTTAGGTTATCCAAATCTTCTTGGTTCAGTTTAGGTAGACTATATGTTTCTAGAAATTTGTCCATTTCCTCTAGATTGTCAAATTTGTTGGCATAGAGTCTTTCGAAACTCTTATGATTGTTTGTATTTCTGCAGCCTCAGTTGTAATCTCTCCTCTATCATCCCGTATTCTGGAAATTTGAGATTTTTCTTTCAGCCCTTTGGTGAGCCTAGCCAGTGGTTTGTCAATTTTATTGAGTTTCTCAAAGAACCAGCTCTTTGTGACATTAATTTTATCTATGGTTTTTCTATTCTGAATTTCATTAAGTTCTGCTTTGATTTTTATTAATTCTTTTCTTCTGCTGGCTTTAGGGGACCCCTGTTCCTCTTTTTCTAGCTCTATAACATGAGATGTGAGGGTGTTTAATTGTAGTTTTTCTTGTTTTTTGAGATAGGCCTGTAATGATATAAATTTCCCTCTTAATACTGCTTTTGCTGTATCCCAGAAATTTTGGTATGTCGTGTTTTCATTGTCATTCGTATCTACAAATTTTTTAATCTCTTGTTTAATTTCTTCTTTGATCCAGCCACTTTTTAATAGCATGTTGTTCAATCTCCATGCATATGTGGTTCTCTCTGCAGTTGATCTCTAGTTTCAATGCTTTGTGGTCTGAGAATACACTTGGTATGATTTGGATGCCCTTAAATTTGATGAGTTTGGATTTAAGTCCCAGAATACGGTCTATCCTTGAAAATGTTCCATGTGCACTAGAATAAAATGTATAGCCCTTTGTTGAAGAATGGAATGACCTGTAGATGTCAATTATGTCCATTTCCTGCAATGTATCATTTAAAGCTGCGATTTCCTTATTTATTTTCTGCTTGGATGATCTGTCCAATGTTGTCAGGGGGGTGTTTAGATCCCCTACTATAATTGTATTTTCATCATATTCTCCCTTTAGATCTGTTAGTAGATGCTTTATAAATTTTGGTGCTTCTTGATTGAGAGCATATATATTGATGAGTGTCATGTTTTCTTGATGTATTCTCCCTTTATCAAGATGTGATGACCATCTTTATGTCTTATTATATTTTTTTTATCCTGATGTCTTTTTCATCAGAAATCAGTGTAGCCACTCCAGCTTTCCTCTGAATGCCATTTGCCTGGAGTATTGTTTTCCATCCTTTTACCCTGAGTCTATGTCTGTCCCTGTGGCTGAGGTGTGTCTCTTGTAGGCAGCATATGGTTGGATTTTGTTTTTTAATCCAGTCTGCTACCCTGTGCCTCTTTATTGGTGAATTCAGTCCATTTACATTCAGGGTGATGATTGACATATGAGGATATCCCATATC
>PVKE010018451.1:0-15999 GCA_004027555.1 Craseonycteris thonglongyai | reverse complement strand
TCTTTTTATTTTTTTGTTTTCCCAACTTTTTTCCATTTATTTTGATTTCCTGGTTCAGGTCGGATAGACTCCTTCAGTATTTCTTGGAGTGTCGGTTTTGAGCTAGAGAGTTCTCTCAGCTTCTGTATATCTGAAAAGGCCTTAATTCCTCCTTCATATCTAAAGGTTAATTTTGCTGGATAGTTGATTCTTGGCTGGAAATTTCTCTCTTTTAATATTTTGAAGATTGGGCTTCATCCCTCCTGGCTTGCAGAGTTTCTGCTGAGAAGTCTGGTGACAGCCTGATAGGTTTTCCTTTGAAAGTTATGTTTTGTTTTTCCCTGGCAGCCTTGAGGATTTTTTCTTTGTCATTGATTTTTGTCATCTTCAGAACAATGTGCCTTGGAGAAGATCTGCTCTGGTCTAGGAAGTTGGGGCTCCTGCTTTCCTCTTGGATTTGAGGCAA
The DNA here is from genome assembly GCA_004027555.1 of Craseonycteris thonglongyai. Taxonomy (NCBI): domain Eukaryota; kingdom Metazoa; phylum Chordata; class Mammalia; order Chiroptera; family Craseonycteridae; genus Craseonycteris; species Craseonycteris thonglongyai. The sequence goes on along the minus strand of PVKE010018451.1, from coordinate 15,554 downwards.
TAATTCTTTCCATAGGCTAGGGAAATTTTTATCCACTATTTGTTTAGTAGACTCTGAGAAGATTTCATCTCGCTTCCTTCTGGTACCCCTATTATTCTAATATTGTTCTTTCTGACAGAGTCAGTGAGTTCTTGTAGGGCTCTTTCATTTCTCTTGATTCTCTTTTCCCTTTCTTTTTCCTTCTGTGACATATCCATGTTTCTATCTTCGATTTCACTCATTCTTTCCTCTTGCTGGTCAGCCCTGTTTCCCAGGCTGGTCAGTTCTTTTTTCATCTCTCCCATGATTCCTTTCATTTCAAGGAGTTCCTTTTGGTTCTGCTCTAACTTCTCAATTTTATTGGCAAAATACTCAGTTTGCTCAGAAAATTTCTTGCTGAGGTCACTTAACTGTGTCTGGGTACTTCGCCAGCATTGAGTGAGCTCTCTGAGTGCCTTGATTATTGAAGTTCTGAATTCTGTTTCATTAAGATTTGATTCCAAGTGTGCAAGCTCCTTTACTAAAGAATGCCCCTGATCTTCTGGAAGGGTTTTGGGTTCTGAGGTGTGCATTGTGTGTGATATGGTTCTTTTTCCTCTGCGCATGAGTATGCTTTCCCACTGGGGGTTTTCCTATCAGGTGGGCTTCTCAGTTGTGGGAGGAGGAGATTTTGGGAGAGGGTTGGTGGAAGCAGTCAGTTATGTGCCTTGGGGCTGTTCTTTAGGTTGCAGTTTTAGCTGTTAGAAGGCAGGGTAGTGAAGGTGTGGTTCCGGGGGTGGGGGCGTGTGAGTAGGAGCTAGGGCAGGCCAGAGACACAATAGCAGATTCCTCTGTCTGCAGGGCGGCTGGTGGTTCAGTGCGAGGCCAGGCGAGCAGCCCTAGGCCTTTTTTCCCCTCTGGCCGGGCCCCCCTTTCACTGCCTCTGTGAACCTTCCTGCCTGCAGCTCAGCAGTAGTGGGGGCTGGGCAAGCAGCTCGGGGCTTTTCCTCCCCTCTGGCTGGACTGCTTTTTCACTGCCTCTGTGAGCCTGCCTGAGCCTGCCTGCCAGGTGGCAGCGCAGCAGTGGTGCGGTCAGGCAGGGCCTGGCAGAGGCTCGGCCGCAGCTCCGCCAGCTGCTCTGCAGGACCGGGAATCACTCTAAGAATGTCTATTGTTGCTGCGCGTGCTCTCTCCGTGTCCACTGAGCCACTGCCTTCATCCAAGAGCCCTGTCTTCGAAAGGTGCTCCCTCACAGTCAACTTTAGGAGCTCAGCTGTATCTCCTCTATGAATCAGGGGTCTGAGCTGCTGTGGGCTGGTGCCCTGCTCTCACCCCACCCACTGGGAAGTGCAGCCGCCCTGCTCCACAATCCCTGTTCCACTTTAGGCTCCATGATCTGATTAGGGCACTGCGTGTCGCCCCTTGAGTTGGATGTTATATTGTCCACATTCCTGTGGGGCTTCCATGCTCCCTAGGTCTCGGCTTCCAAACCGCCCTGGATCTAGCTCCACTTTGACTGTAGTCCTCCAATCCCCCTTTGTTTTTGCCAGCCCCGGGCCACACTCCGTGCTCCGCACTCCACGTTTCTGTCCCCGAACTGCTCCTTCTCCTTCCCTCTCCAGCTCTCTCCTTTTTCCTCTAACCTTTGGGTGTTGTTCTGCCTTGTGTGATTCTCTCAGTTCAGGGTGGTTCTCAGGGTTTCCTCTGTGGGTTCCCTTTTGTTCATAAGTCCCTTCCCAGGTATGTGTCTGGGTTCTCTTCTCATGCCGCCATCTTTCTCTCCCCCAACATTTCTGATTTTGACCTTTTATTACACATGTAGTGTTATCTCCCAGTTTTAATGGGCATTTCCCTGATGACATATTATGTGGAGTAACTTTTCACATGCCTATTTGCCATCTGTGTATTTTCTTTGGATAGGTGTCTGTTAAGGTATTTGGTCCATATTTTAACTAGCTGTCTGTGTTCTTATTGTTGAATTATAAAAGTACTGTGTATGTTTTGTAGAACAATCTTATATCACATGTATCTTTATATATATATATATATATATGTATATATATATATATATATATATAATGTTTTTACTTCTATTATGTTTTTATTTTTTAATTACTGTTGTCATCAACATTATTTAATATCAGTTTTAGGTTCCAAGCAGTGTTTAGGCATCCACATTATTTATGAAGTGATCTCCCTCATCAGTTCAGTACCTATAAGGAATATTAGGTATATCTTTTAAAAATAATTTCTCACAGTCTGTGGTTTGTCCTCCCATTCTTTTTCTTTCTTTCTTTCTTTTTTTAAGATTTATTTTATTGTTTTTAAGAGAAGGTTAGAGAGAGAAAGAGAGAGACAGACAGACAGACAGACAGAGAGACAGAGAGACTGAGAGAAAAGGGCCCAGAGCAGTCTCCACAGTTGTACATCATTAGTTGCAACATAGATTGATTCCACATGGGTGGATATGGGACTGTGCCGGGCAGGAACTAAACTGGAGGCCTCCTGCATGGGAGGTGAGAGCCTTCACTGCAGGGCTTGGAAGTTACCAGTTGTGACACAGTTCAGCATATGAGTTTGCACAGGCCAAGGCTGGGATTTGATCCCCAGACCTCACAATTGCAAGGCAAATGCTCAACTTGTTTAGCTAACTTGACATCCCTTTGTCCTCACATTTTTTAACAGTATCTTTCTTAGAGAAAAATATTTTAATTTTAATAAAGTTCAGCTAAAAGAGTTATTTTTAAGATCAGGAACAAGATAAAGATGCCCAATTTTCCCACTTTTATTCAACATAGCACTGGAAATGTTAGCCACAGCACTCAGACAAGAAAAAAATAAGGGCATTAAAATGTGAAGAAAGAAAAAACTGTCATTGTTTGCAGATGACATATTATATACCAAGAACCTTAATGAGGGAAAAAAGATGACGGGATGAGAGGAGAACCCTGATAACTTCCTGGGAAGGGATTTATGAACAAAGGGGAATCCACAGGGGAAACACTGAGAAGAACCCTCAACTGAAAGAACCACACAATGCAGAACAACACCCAAAGGTTAGAGGGAAATCGGGCAAGTGGGAGTGGGAAGGGGAAGGAGCAATTCGGAAACAGGGATGTGGAATGTGACCTGGAGCTGGCAAAAACAAAGGGGGGATTGGGGGAATATGGTCAAAGTGGAGCTAGATGGAGAGTGGGCTGGAAGCCTAGACCTGAAGAGAGTGGATGCCCCAGGAGACTGTGGACAAATTAACACCCAAACTCAAGGGGCAGCATGCAGTGCCCTAATCAGATCATGGAGCCTGAGGTGGAATAGGGACTGTGGAGCAAGGTGGCTGCACTTCCCGGGTGGGCAGGAAGAGAGCAGGGCACCAGCCCACAGCAGCTCGGCACCCCTGGTTCACGGAGGAGTTACAGCTGGGTTCCTAGAGTTGACTATTAGGGAGTACCTTTTGAAGACAGGGCTCTTGGAGTGAGGGCAGTGGCTCGAGTGGAGGACTGAGAGACCTAGAAAAGTTGCCAGCCACAGTCCAAGGGGCCCAAACGCTAGCCCACGAAGGTAGCACGCTCAGCTGCATTAAACGTGCTTAAAGAGAAAACAGCTTGAGCTGACAGGATTTAGGAACCCAGCGGAGCTGCTGACTGAGCTGCCGCCACACGCTGCTGCTGCCACATCACTGACCAGACCACAGCTGTGCCCCCGCCTGCACAGCTGACTGGGCCTCCACCAAGCCCCCGCCCACACCACTGCACTGCACCACTGCTGCCAGTGGGCCCAGGTCACAGACACGATTAAAGCAAAAGCACCTGATCAGAGAGTAAAAAGGCCAGAGCTGCTGTGCCCCACCCACACTGAACCACTACCTCCACAGCTGAAAGAGAAATCTGCTATTGTGTCTCAGGCCCACCCTAGCTCCAACACACATACCCCCAACCCCTGCCCATACATTCACACCCTGTCTTCTAATAGCTAAGACAGCAACCTGAAGAGCAACCGGATACAGAACCTGCTTCCCTCAACCCTCTCCCAAAAACTTCTCCTCCCACAACTGAGCCCATAAGAAAAAATAAAGAGAAGCCCATCTGATAGCCAAACCCCCAGAGGAAAAACATACTCATGCGTAAAGCAAAACAAACAAACAAACAAACAAACAATAACCACATCAAATACAATGCACACCTCAGAATCCAAAGCCCCTCCAGAAGATCATGGACATTCTTTAGAAAAGAAACTTGCACACTTGGAATCAAATCTACCATAAGTGAAACAGAATTCAGGGCTGCAATACTCAAGACACTCAGAGAGCTCAGAAAATGATGGCAAAGTAGCCAAGACACAGTTAAATGACCTCAACAAGAAATTTTCTGACTAAACTGATTACTTTGTCAACAAAATTGAGAAGTTGGAGCAGAAAAGAAACTCCTCAAAATGAAAGACATCATGGGAGAGCTGAAAAAATAATTGACCAGCATAGGAAACAGGGCTGACCAGCTAGAGAAAAGAATGAGTGATATCGAAGATAGAAACCTGTAAATTTCACAGAGGGAAGAAAGGTAAATGAGAATCAAGAGAAATGAAAGAGCCCTACAAGCACTCTCTGACTCCATCAGAAAGAGCAATATTAGAATAATAGGAGTACCAGAAAGAAGCGAGATGAAATCTTCTCAGAACCTACTAACACATATAGTGGATGAGAATTTTCTTAGCCTATGAAAAAATCTAGAACCCCAAATCCAAGAGGAAAGCAGGAGCCCTAGCTACCTAGACCCTAGCAGATCTTCTGCAAGGCACATGTTCTGAAGATGACAAAAACCAAAGACAAAGAAAGAATTCTCAAGGCTTCCAGGGAAACACAAAATATAACTTTCAAACAAAAATCTATCAAGCTGTCACCAGACTTCTCAGCAGAAACTCTGCAAGCCAGAAGGGAGTGGAGCCCAATCTTCAAAATATTAAAAGAGAGAAATTTCTAGCCAAGAATCAACTATCCAGCAAAATTAACCTTCAGATGTGAAGGAGGAATTAAGGCTTTTTCAGATATACAGAAGCTGAGGGAATTCTCCAGCTCAAAACCAGCACTCCAAGAAATACTGAAGGAGGCTTTTAGGCCTGAATCAAGAAATCAAAATAAATGGAGACAAGTTGGGACAACAAAAAAATAAAAAGGAAGGAAGAAATGGATACAGGATATCCTCATATATCAATCATCATCCTAAATGTAAATGGACTGAATTCACCAATAAAGAGGCACAGGGTAGCAGTCTGGATTAAAAAATGAAATCCAACCATATGCTGCCTACAAAAGACACACCTCAGCCACAGGGACAAACATAGACTCGGGATAAAAGATGGGAAACAATACTCCAGGCTAATGGCAGTCAGAGTAAAGCAGGAGTGGCCATACTGATTTCTGATGAAATAGACATCAGGATAAAAAAAAAAGACATAAAGATGGACATTTTATTTTGATAAAAGGAACAATACATCAAGAAAACATGACACTCATCAATATATATGCCCCTAATCAGGAAGCACCAGAATTTATAAAGCAACTACTAACAGATCTAATAGGAGAATGTGACAAAAATAGAATTATATTAGGGGATCTAAACACCTCCCAGACAACATTGGACAGATCATCCAAGCAGAAAATAAGGAAATTGCATCTTTAAATGATACATTACAGGAAATGGACATAATTCACATTTATAGGACATTCCATCCTGCAACACAGGGCTTTCCATTTGATTCTAGTGCACATGGAACATTTTCAAGGATAGACCATATCCTGGGACTTAAATTCAACCTTGCCCAATTTAAGAACATTCAAATCAAACCAAGCGTATTCTCAGACCACAAAGCATTAAAACTATCGATCAATTGCAAAAGATCAATTGCAGAGAGAACCACCTACACATGGAGATTGAACAACATGCTATTGAAAAATAAATGGACCAAAGAGGAAATAAAACAGAGATTAAAAAATTTGTAGAAATGAATGACAATGAAAACACGATGTACCAAATTTTTTGGGACACAGTGAAAGCAGTAATGAGAGGAAAATTTATAGCGCTACAAACCTATCTCAAGAAGCAAGAAAAATTACAAGTAAACACCCTCATGTCTCATCTTATTCAACTAGAGAAAGAAGAACAGACGTACTCCTAAGCTCAAGGTGACCAGACGTCCCGCTTTTGGCAGGACAGTCCCGATTTTTAACAATTTGTCCCATGTCCTGCGGCGTTTTAAAAAAGTCCCTATTTTTGGAAAGAATGCACAACAAGCTAAGGAACAGAGGGGGAACAGGAAGGGAATATACGGTTTTCAGCGGCCATGTGGCTATTTCGCCAGGATATGAGTTCTATATTATTTTTGTTAATTTTATAATATTAAACTTTAATAATAACAAATAATTGTTGAGAACTCATTATCGAGAACTGCTTATCAAAGTTCGCATTGTTGATCAGTTGTTAGAATTCGACCACCATTATTTGGACTTAATGAACAATGGCATTTTTTGGCATTGGCAATGACGAAAACATTTTGTAACTGATTCTCAGATGATACACATTGTACTGCGTGCTAGTGCTAGTTAAATAAGTGATGTCAACAAATCAGCTATTTAGATAATTTATGTAAGTAATTTATTTATTTATTTCATAAATACATAAATTTTCTTGAATTTAGCAGACAGTACTTGTATTATTTATATTTTATAGTGGCGGCAAAAAGTCTAGCTCCAGCCTTGAAAGTTATACTTACGACTTACGTTACCTCAAATTCAGAGGAAAAATAATACAAGTTAGTATTGTTACTATTTAGAAAGAAATATAGGATTACAATTAAAATAATTTTTAAAATATAGTTACTTTATAACAAACAAATTAATTTAATTTATAAATTAACAATAAAATATGTTCATGTAATTATGTACCTACTTACTGTGTTTTTAAGCAATATGTATATAATAATTTATAATATAATTTTTAATTACTTTTTTTAGATTTTTAACATAATGAGTAAGAAAAGAGGATACAAATTCAACGATGATCTAAGAAGTGAATTTTCTTTTATTAAAAATACCAAAAGTGATTACCTGGTAAAATGTGAAAAATGTAATGGTGAATTTTCTATTTCGCAAGGCGGGAAGAATGATATATCAAAGCATTTGGAGACACAGAAACATAAAAGATATTTAAATACTGCTGCATCTTCCTCCAAAATACAGAAATTTTTACGGAAAACAACTTATGGAGTCAAAGAAAAGAAATTAGCATTAGCAGAAGGACTTATGTCTTTTCATGCTATTCATCACAATTATTCCTTCAGATCTATGGACTGTACATCACAAGTTGTCAAAAAGTTATTCAACAAAAAATTTGTCTGTGCTAGAACAAAAACCGAGGCAATTGTGTGTAATGTGCTTTCCCCATATGCATTTTCAGAATTTAAAAAAAATCTAGAAAAAATTAACTTTATATCCATATATTCTGATGCATCTAATCATAAGGATATAAAGTTATTTCCAACCATTATTAGATTTTTTTGATTCAGAAACTGGAATAAAAATTAGAATTTTAGATTTTGTTTCTTTGCCCAGTAAAACTTCTGAAATAATTTTCAGTTCCATTATTAATATTTTGGAAAAAAACAATTTAAAACATAAAATGATTGCATATTGTGCAGATACAACACGAACACAAATTTTGGAGGGAAAGCAAGAAGAGATACAAATAATATTTTTTATAAATTCAACAAAAACCTTAAAACATTATCGGTTTTGGTTGTGCAGTGCACATAATACATAACGCCATTCAAACAGCTGCTGACTTGTTGCCCGTAGATGTGGAAAATATTGCTTTTAAAATATATTCTTATTTCTATATATACACTGTGCACATTGAAATGCTTAAAGCATTTTGTGAAACTGCGGAAGTCGAATATCAGAAAATACTTGGATACAGTAAAACGCGCTGGTAAACTCTTTTGCCAGCTGTCGAAAGAATTTTGAAAATACACCATCCTTTGAAACCCTACTTTTTATCACAGGATAAATCTCCTAGAATTTTAGAAGAGTTTTTTGAAAAAGAATCTTCAAAAATTTGGCTAGAGTTTGTATACAATCAAGTAGCTCTTTTTCAAAATGCTATAAAACTTACTGAAGGTGACAAAATTTCGGTAAGCGAAGTAGCAAATGAAGTTAATAATTTAAAATTTCAGTGTCAAGAGTGGTTAGAAAATAATTTTCTTTCGTTAACTATCCATAATAGTATAAGCCAGCTAGAAGAACAAGGTGCAATAAATCGTGCAGATATCATGAATCACGTTAAAAAGTTCTATAGTAACTGCATAGATTATTTAAAAGAATGGATGGTACATTACAATGATATTGAACATTTTCATTGGGTTACATTAAAACAAGAACTTAATTGGAATGTTGTGCAAAAATCATTCGATTATATTACTCAAAATTTCCCGTATAGTAATATTTCCGAAAATGATCTTTTTAATGAGGTATCATTATTAAAAATATATATTGATAAGGAAAAGGTTAAATCTTGGGCATCAGAAGAAATCACAATAGAGAACAAATGGTTAGAAATATTTCATCGTTTTGAAACAAACCATGTTCCATACAATAATGCACTAAAAATTGTGGAATACGTGCTGTCCTTACCAGGAACTAATGCTACGATTGAACACGTTTTTTCTATGGTAAATAAAGTGTGGACATCAGAAAAATCACAATTAAGTGTTGAGACTTTGAAAGCCATTTTATGTGTAAAATATAATTTAAAAAATTCTTGTGAAAAATTTCATGACCTCTTAAAAGACAGCAATCTACTAAAAAAAATTCACTCAAATGAGAAATATGCCAAACAATAAAATAATACTATACATAATTTTTTAATGTATTATATTTGTAAATTGTACTTATGTTGAAATTTAAAAATATATATTACAATACTATTTTTGCGTTCTATGAAAATTTTTGTTGCTCCATATAGACCAAATTTTTAATCAAGAACCCCCTCTCCTCCAGTCAATGGTGTCCCGCTTTACCAATGTTAAAATCTGGTCACCTTACCTAAGCTAGCAGAAGAAAAGAACTAATAAAAATTAAAGCAGAACTTAATAAAATTCAGAACAGAAAAACAATAGATAAAATTAATGACACAAAGAGCTGGTTCTTTGAAAAAAATCAAAAAAATTGACAAATCACTGGCTAGGCTCACCAAAGGACAAAGAGAAAAATCTCACATTTCAAAAATATGGGAAGATAGGGGAGAGATCACAACTGATACTTCAGAAATACAATCATAAGAGATTATTATGAAAAACGCTATGCCACCAAATATGACAATCTAGAGAAAATGGACAAATTTCTAAAAACATATAGTTTACCTAAACTGAACCTGGAAGATTTGGATAACCTAAACAGACCAATCAACAATACAGAACTTGAAACAATTATCCAAAACCTGCCCAAAGGCAAAAGTCCTGGACCACATGGTTTTACCAATGAATTTTACCAATCATTCAAAGAAGAACTAATGTCCATCCTCCTCAAACTACTCCAGAAAATTCAAGAGGAGGCAATACTACCCAACTCATTCTATGAAGCTAAGATCTCCCTAATACCAAAACCTGGGAAAGACAATACCAAAAAGGAAAACTATAGGCCAATCTCACTGCTGAACACTGATGAAAAAATCTTAAATAAGATTTTAGCTAACAGAATACAACAATGCATTAAAAGAATTATCCACCATGACCAAGTGGGATTCATCCCAGGGGCACAAGGATGGTTCAACATAAGCAAATCAATCAATGTAATCCAGCACATAAACCAAACGAAGGATAAAAACCACACAATTATCTCAATTGATGCAGAAAAAGCATTCGACAAGATACAGAACCCATTTGTCAGCTGACTGTCCTCAATAGGAGCAGCCCCGAATAGCTTTATTACTGGCTTTATATAACAGAACTTAATGTCATTACAAGGAATAGGAAAGAGATTAAGAGACATTTCTAAAGTACAGGGTTGGTTATTCATTAACATAAGCAGATTTGTTATCAGGAACAAGCAGATCCTTCCCCATACATATCTTTTTAATCCCAGCCTAGGAACCAATCAATTGGTCTTCATGGGAAGCTGCAAGTACACATTCTTTTCTATAGATAATCACAAGGGGAGGTGAAAGGGAGGTTTAGGCCTTGCCATCCAAGCCCCAGGTCGGACCTTCCTGGGAGGTCGAGGGAGCCAAGGCCTTGTTATCAAGGCCCCCAGAAACCTTTCTGTTCAGGCTCCTGACCGGTTCCCAACAGGAGATGGGAGTGGGCACCAGCTTTATGAACATACTCAATAGTTTGGTGGTTACCTGAGGGAAGTGTTGGGGGGGGAGGGAGACTGGAGGGGGAAGGTGGGAGTGGGCACCAGATAAATGGTGATGGAAGGAGAGCTGATTCTGTGGTGAGTACATAATGTGATACATAGGTGATGTAATGTAGATTTGTACATCTGGAAACTATCTAATTGCTACCAATCAATGTCACCTCAATAAATTTAACAATAAAAAAAAAAGAACCTTAATAAGTACACAAAAAACAAACTAACTAAAAATTTAGAACTAATAAATGAATTCATTAAAGTAGCAGATACAAAATAAATATTCAGAAATTGGTTGCATTTTTATACACCAGTAATGAACTGTCAGAAAGAGAAATTACGAAAATAATCCCATTTACAATTGCATCAAATAATACCTAGGAATAAATTTAACCAAAGAGGTAAAAGGTCTATACTCAGAAAACTGAAGAAGTAAATTGAGTAAAATACAAATTCAAGTATGTGCCAAGCTCATAGGAAAATTTAGCATCATTAAAATGTCCATCCTACTGAAAGCAACCTATAAATTCAATGCATTTTTCACGGAACTAGACAAAAGACATTTTTCACAAAACTAGAACAAACTATTTTAAAATTTGTATGGAATCACAACAGACCCTGAAAATCCACAGCAATCTTGAGAAAAAAGAACAAAAGTGGATCTATAAAGGGGGACAAAAAAATGTAATTATCTTTTAAAAACTTAATTAACTTCTAAAGGGTAGACCTCTTGTAGTACAGGCTTTTCCTGCTAGATGGGTGTTTTAGAAACCCATCTGCACCAGTGTGTTAGCTGGCATTGTTCTGAGTGGCTGTGAGAGGCTTCACTAAATTTTTTTTGTAGATTCTTTTAACATGTTTACCCATTTCCAAATGGGTGCTTTATATGAACAACATGCTGCATAACAACACACCTGCCCACATTGCATTGAGTGTTTAGCAGTTTTTGACCAAAAATGGCATCACTCCCATGCCCCACTCTTTCTAGTCACCTGTCTGGCCTCAAGTGACTAATTTTTTGTTTCCCTAGATGAAAAAAAAAAAAAAAAGCCCTCAAAGGGAAATGTTTTGCTGGTGAAGAAGAGTTGAAACAAAAAAAGCACTAAAAGACATCAAAATCAATGAGTTCTCTCAGTGATAAGAAAAGATGAAATACAGCCATATGTGTCAACATGGACAGACCTTGAAACCATCATATTAAGTGAAAGAAGTCAGACTGGAAGAATCAGGAAACAAATGACCAAACTTATAGGTGGGATATAAAACTGTAAGTAACAAAGAAAAAAAACAAACAAACTCATGGACAGAGTCAATAGTTTAGTGCTTATCTGAGGGTAAAAGGGAAGTGGAGTGAGAGAGTGGGGGCAGGGGAGTAGGAAAAGGGCATGAAATATATTGTGATAGAAAAAGCTGACTGTGGGTGGTGAGTACATAATATAATACATACACAATGTAATGTAAAATTGTATACTTGGAACCTATGTATTTTTACCAACAAATGTCACACTAATAAACTGAACAATTAAAAAATAGTAATTCAAAAAATGACAAATTCAAAACCTGTTTAGAGCAGTTGAAAACATACCTATATTTCAATTTTTGTATTGCATAAAAAGAAGAGTACTTTGAAGATGACTAAAGTTTAAACATAAGAACAAATACAGTCATTCTGTCCTACAACAAAGGGCTATACATTTTACTCTAGTGGACATGGAACATTTTCAAGGATAGACCATATCCTGGGACTTAAATCCAACCTCACCAAATTTAAGGACATCCAAATCATACCAAGTGCGTTCTCAGACCACAAAGCGTTGAAACTAGAGATCAATTGCAAAAGATCAAGTGCAGAGAGAACCACATATACATAGAGATTGACCAACATGCTATTAAAAAGTGACTGGGTCAAAAAAGAAATAAAACATAAGATTAAATAATCTGTAGAAATGAATGACCAAAAAAAACACAATGAACCAAAATTTCTGGGACACAGTGAAAGCAGTATTAAGATGGAAATTTATATCAATACAGGCCTATCTTAAGAAACAAGAAAAATTACAAGTAAACACCCTCACATCTCATCTTATAGAGCTAGAAAAAGAACAGAGGTCCCCCAAAGTCAGCAGAAGAATTAATAAAACTCAAAGCAGAACTTAATGAAATTCAGAATAGATAAGCAATAGGTAAAATCAACACCAGAAAGAGCTGGTTCTTTCAAAAAATCAATAAAAATGACAAACCACTGGCTAGGCTCACCAAAGGACAAAGAGAAAAATCTCATATTTCCAGAATACCGGATGATAGGAGAGAGATTACAACTGAGGCTGCAGAAATACAAACAATCATAAGAGATTATTATGAAAGCCTCTATGCCAACAAATTTGACAATCTAGAGGAAATGGACAAATTTCTAAAAACATATAGTTTACCTAAACTGAACCATGAAGATTTGGATAACCTAAACAGACCAATCAACAAAACAGAGCTTGAAACAATTATCCAAAAATTGCCCAAAGGCAAAAGGCCTGGACCAGATGGCTTTACCAATGAATTCTACCAATCATTCAAAAAAGAACTAATGCCCATTCTCCTCAAACTGCTCCAGAAAATTCAAGAGGAGGCAGTACTACCCAACTCTTTCTATGAGGCTAATATCACCCTAATACCAAAACCTAGGAAAGACAATACCAAAAAGGAAAATTATAGGCCAATCTCACTGAAGAACACTGATGAAAAAATCTTAAATAAAATTTTAGCTAACAGAATACAACAATGCATTAAAAAGATAATTTACCATGACCAAGTAGGATTCATCCCAGGGGCACCAGGATGGTTCAACATACGCAAATCAATCAATGTAATCCAGCACATAAACCAAACAAAGGATAAAAATCACATGATTATCTCAATTGATGCTGAAAAAGCATTCGACAAGATACAACACCCATTTATGATAAAAACACTGAATAAAATGGGAATTGAAGGAAAATATCTCAACATAATAAAGGCCATACATGATAAACCCTCAGCAAATATTATACTGAATGGGGAAAAGCTGAAGCCTATTTTCCTAAAATCAGGAACAAGACAGGGATGCCCCCTGTCACGACTGCTGTTCAACATAGTATTAGAAGTTCTAGCCAGAGCAATCAGACAAGAGAAAGGAATAAAAGGTATTAGAATCGGGAGAGAAGAAGTTAAACTGTCACTCTTTGCAGATGACTTGATCCTGTACATAGAAAACTCTAAAGACTCTATCAGAAATCTATTACAAATAATAGACAAATACAGTAAAGTTGCAGGCTACAAAATCAATGTCCCAAAGTCAACTGCATTTTTGTATGCCAACAAAGAAACTTCAGAAAAGAGATGAGAAGATCCATTCCTTTAGCCATTGCAAACAAAAAAGTGAAATGCCTAGGAATAAATCTAACAAAGAACGTGAAGGACTTATACACTGAAAACTATGAGACCCTCTTAAAAGAAATTAAAGAGAACACAAAGAAATGGAAAGACATTCCATGTTCATGGATTGGAAGAATTAACATAGTTAAAATGGCCATACTCCCCAAAGCAATATACAGATTCAATGCCATTCCCATCAAAACCCCACAGTCATTCTTTCAAGAAATAGATTTTAAAAAATCATCAGGGAAGCCGGGGTGGCTCAGTGGGTTAAGTGATCACTTTGCAGCGCCAGGGACCGGGGATCAAATCCCGGCCCCGGCCCGTGCGGAACCATATGCTGAACTGGGAGCTCCCCCAGTTCAGTTCTCTATCTCTATCTCTGTATCTCTCTCTCTCTCTCTGTCAAAAATAACTAACTAAATAAAAATATATTTTTAAAAAAAATCATCAAATTTGTATGGAACCACAAAAGACCACGAATCGCAAAAGCTATCCTAAGAAAAAAGGATAAAGCTGGGGGCATCTCACTGCCTGACTTTTATCTGTACTACAAAGCCTCAGTAATCAAAACAGCTTGGTACAGGCAGAAAGACAGATCCACAGACCAGTGGAACAAAATTGAAAACCCAGAAATAAACCCACAAATTTATGGACAGATTATTTTTGATAAAGGATCAAAAAATATACAGGGGTGAAAAGAAAGCCTCTTCAGTAAATGGTGCTGGGAAAATTGGAAAGCCACATGCAAAAGGCTGAATGTGAACTGCGATCTCTCACCATATACCAAAATTAACTCAAAATGGATTAAAAACCTCCAAATAAGAAAGGAAACAATAAATTGCATAGAAGAAAACATTGGCACTAAACTTATGGACCTGGGATTCAGGGAGGACTTTATGAATCTGACTTTAATGGCAAGGGAAGTAACAGCACAAATAAATGAATGGGACCTGATCAAGCTAAAAAGCTTCTGCACTGTAAAGGAAACCATCAGCAAAGCAAAGAGGCAACCAACCAACTGGGAGAAAATATTTGCAAACAATGCCTCTGATAAGGGGCTAATATCAAAAATATACAACAAACTTGTACAACTCAACAAGAAAAGAACAAGCAATCCAATTAAAAAATGGGCAGATGACCCTAACAGACACTTCTCTCAGGAAGACATACGTACATATGGCCAACAGATATATGAAAAAATGCTCCACATCACTAGCAATTAGGGAGATGCAAATAAAAACCACAGTGAGATACCATCTTACACCTGTTAGAATGGCTATAATCAACAAGACAAGGGATAACAAGTGCTGGAGAGGCTGTGGACAAAAAGGAACCCTCATACACTGCTGGTGGGAATGTAAACTGGCACAACCACTATGGAAGGCTGTATGGAGATTCCTCAAAAAATTAGGAATGAAATTACCATATGACCCAGCCATCCCTCTACTGGGTATCTACCCAAAAACCTGAAAACCTTAATCTTTAGAGATGTTTGTACCCGCATGTTCATCACAGCACTCTTCACAGTGGCCAGGACATGGAAACAACTGAAGTGCCCTTCGATAGATGACTGGATAAAGAAGATGTGGTACATTTACACAATGGAATACTACTCAGCAATAAGAAATGATGAAATACAGTCATTTGTGGCAACATGGATGGACCTATAGATCATCTTATTAAGCAAAATTAGTCAGAATAAAAGAATCCAGAAACATATGACCTCCCTTATAGGTGGAATATAAAACTGAAAGTAACAAAGACACAGAGACCTATGGACACACTCAATAGCTTG
>PVKE010018450.1:0-29495 GCA_004027555.1 Craseonycteris thonglongyai | reverse complement strand
TATTAAAATGTTACTTCATGTAATAAATTTGTGTTATTATTTTGTGTCATCTTTATTGTAAACAAAATAATGAAACAAAATTTTCCTAAACATGGAAGTTCAAACTTATACGAACAAATCTTCCAAAATTGTATATAAATGTATTTTATTTTATTTTTATACTGAAATTTTGTCACTGAGATAATAAAATTTGTTGCATCACATCAATTTTTTTTTTTTGGACAGAAGGTGAGAGACAGAAGGGGAGAGGACCAGAACGGTCTCTATAGTTATACATCATTAGTTGTGACCTGGTTTTATTCCACACAGGTGGATGTGGGGCCATGCAGGGTGGGGATCAAACTGGGGGGCTCCTGCACAGGGGGTGAGAACTTTCACTGCTGAAGGCAGTAACCAGTTGTGCGGCAATTCAGTATATGGGGTTGCTTGGGCCGGAGCTAGGAATCGAACCTCACGATTGCAGGCAAGAGCTCAACCGTTGAACTGTCCTGGCATCCCTTTTGCAAAACCTTTTAAATAGCTATTAGTAAAATAATTTTAAAATATTCTTCAGTGGGAATAATAGGTCTATGTGGTGATCCTTGAAAGAAAGAAAAAATTTTAATATAAAAATATTTTGCTATATTATCATGAAATAATTTTTAAGAATCATCTAATTTAACAGACTGTTGATTTAGTGCAAAGTAATGCACTAAGTATTTTATATTAAGAATATTTCAAAAATGGTTATACACACCTAGTTTTCCACATGTTAACTTCTATCTTGGGGGAGGAAAGCATTGGTTGTATTAAACAAAATCACATCTAGTACCTAGTTGCCTGTTCCAGAAACAATTTCAAAGTAGTAACTTGCAGTAGATTCTATAACATATATTCCAGAAAAGAGAACTTACTTTTTGGACAAGAGGCTTATAAAAATAGCCATGCCACAGATGTCATCTTCACTGAAGTATTAACTTAGACAAGTCATATGGACAATATGTATTAAAAAGTGGTTTTCCCACTTGTATAGCACTAAGGATGCTAAAGTCCTAAATTTAAGACTTGGATTTTAAAGATCAAGATACTACTTATAATGGGATTATGCTTTGAATCAGTAAGATTTTGTTGGTGTTACATTCTCAGGAACAATGTATGAAATTAAAGAATAAAAGATTGTAGTGCCCTATAGACTACATGTCTCTTCCACAAAATATGGCAAAAATGTTGAAATTTAATTTTTATGATATTATTTTACCACATACAATACAAGTCACATTTCACCAGTGTAGTACCAGTTTGTATACTTTCATCTAACTTTAAAATGAATAAAAGACCAACAAACCAGAAAAAATATCACAATATATGTAAAATAGCTCACAGAAAAATATAAGAATTGTCTTTTAAATATACGAAAGTGCCTTCAGATTTCTTATAGAACTGGGGCTGTAAAACAAAATTACAGTATGCTATCTTTTTATAACATTCAAGTTGGCAAAATCTGTGAGTTTGAAACCCTTCTATTGTGGCGAGTTTGTAAAGAAACAGTCCATTTTTGTTGGAAATACAAAATGGTACAATTTTTATGTAAGACAAATAATTGTAATGTAAAACTGTTGGTTTTCAAGTTTGAGATGCTTGAACACATTTTCTGAAGTAAGGATTAAATGCAGATTCTTCTTTGGTGAACACAACCCAAGACACTAAATGAGCACCCAAGAGAAGGGTAGAGAGGAGGGTAAAGAAGGACTCAGTGCAATTCTGAGATAGACATTTCCCATTTAGTCAGAAAGAACCAGATCTTGTAAGTTAATCAGACAAATAGGATTGCTCCAAACAATTTGTACTTATAAACTATACCTCTAATTAGTCCACAGGTGGTTGAAAGAGCAGGTGTTTATCAGCCGAGCTCTGTCCCTTCTCCTAATCCACATGGTCAAGATTCGTCCTATGGAATGGTAATGCTCCTGAAATTTGAAGTTGTATTATTAGACCCCTTTGCTCATCAGCCAGGGTGTCACTTCACGTGTTTTTTAGTGTTTTCTTCAGAAAACAAAGGCTCCAGCATAGGCTGGTCATCCTGGCTGCTTCTAAGAAAGAGAATTCAGTGAAGGTGGACCAGCAGAGTCCATCAGCTGTGAAGATCAGCTGAGACAAAGCAGGAAGCTGAGGGGTTAGTGGAGGGCCTGTGGCATTATGAAGAGGCACATAAAAACAATATACACTATTTGTACCACCCAGATCCAAATGTTTGTCCACATGATAACCAGCTCTCTTAGTACAATGTAGGTCACTATATTTTTTTGTAAGTCCAGAACATACTCACTGTTTTCTAAGAGGATAGGTATACATCCAGTCAATCTCTTAAAGGCTCATTCAAGATGGTTCTAAGTCACAATGCCCTAGAAAATTTAAGCTACCGGTAATAATAAAGCAAAAGCACAGTTCCCTCTGCCTCCACTAGTCCCAAAGCTATAGTGGGCATTCATTATTTCCCTTTTACTAAATTATTCTAAATATCCCTCACGTGTTCCCAAAACGAGTTTGTTTAGTTTGCATGCCTGGCGGGGAGACCGACACCTTCTATTTCTCAAAGGGTCTAAACTCTTTAATTTCTATCCTTGTCTGGATTTTGATTTCTACTATCCAGTGACAGTTGGCTTGACTAGAAAACACTAAAGACACCCAAGTAAATCTTCTGAATCTCAGACTAATTCTTTTTGGACTCACAGTAGTAACATTAGCTTTTAAAGGTAATAAGGACTAATTATTTCAGTCAGTAAAATACTTTTTTGTGGCCTGCTGGTCCACTATTATGAGAAACCCAAAGTAGCAGAGTGTTGCAGATATTTCAGATCAAAGAATCACTGGTGTCCTCTTATGAATTATTCTCTTCCTGCTGTAAACAGTTCTTGTAACCCTCCAGACACAAGTTCTTTACAGGAAACACATGGATACCTGTGTTTAATGGATAAACTAGTAATTCTTACACTCTTTGGTTTAGAGAACCATGTAAAATAACTTCTGAAGACACAATACAATACCTCGTTTAAGGTCAAGGTGTCTATCTCATTCTAGAAAACAATACAGTACTCGCGCTCCTTAAGTTGCTCCCCAGGAGAGTTTTATCTCTATGGCCAGATGTTTCCAGACTGCTCTACATAGAAAGTTACTATAATTCTCTAGTTGAGAGTCTCTTATTCCTCCTTTAATATAAAATCTTTCTTTTGCTCTGAGAATATTGTGTGGCATACAGTTTCAGAGCAGCTTTCAGTTCACATTAGATTGAAAAGTAAGTACAGAAACCTTATGTATATTTGTATGTCCCCTGTGTATGTACATGAATAGCCTCCACATTATCAACACCACTCATAAGAGTGGTACATTTGTTACAATCTATGAAACTATATTAGCACATCATTACCACACAAAGACCACAGTTTACTTTAGGGTTCACTCTTGGTTGTGTACATACTGTGGGATTAGACAAATGTATAATGACTTATATCCATCATTATAATAAACACAGTATTTTCACAGTTCAAAAATTTCCCTTTTCCCTTTTATTTTTCCTTCCCCCCAAGTTCCTGACAACCACTAAAATTTTTATTATCTTTACAGTTTTCCTTTTCCAAAACATCATATACTTGAAATCACACTCATAGTAAGTAGACTTTTCAGATTGCCTTCTTTTATTTAGTAATATGAATTGAAGTTTCCTCCACGTATTTTCATGCCTTGAAAGCCCCCCCTTTTTTTTAACTTAGTGCTGAGTAATATCTCAGTGTCTATATGTCCTACAGTTTGTGAGGGCTGTCAATAAAAAAATCCAGCCATTGTCAATATAATGAGAACGGTTACATGGCTGGATACTTTCCTGACAGCCTTTGTATTTCCGCATCTACCTACTGAATGATATTTTGTTATGTTCGGGTTTCTGCAGTTATGAATAAAGCTGCTATATGTATCAGAGTGTAAATTTTGTATGAACCTAAGTTTTCAATTCCTTTAAATACACACCAAGGAAAAAGACTGTTGAACCGTAGGTAACAGTATGTTTAGCTTTGTAAGAAACTGCCGAACTACCCACCAAGGTAGCTGTACCATTTTATATAAATGCTCACCAGCAATGAATGAGAGTTTCTGCTATCCCACATCCTCAACAGCATTGGGTATTATTTTTTGTTCTGAATTTTGGTCATTCCAATAGATGTATAGCTATATGTCACTGTTATTTTAATTTGCTTTTCCCTGCTAACAAATGATGTTGGCCACCTTAGGCATTTTAAAAATGCAATTTCATAGAATGCTAATGTAATTTCAGTGGTTTTTAAATAACCTCTTCTTGAAAAAAAAATGTAATTGACTAAACACCCACAAACTTTAATGTGTTCATGGCATGGAGTCTGAACCTAAAGTCCACTACAAAAAATGCACTAAATCCACAAAATAAATCCACAAGCTCTGGACAGCCTGGGAAACTTACAAGAAAGGGAAAGCTTCATCATTGTTAATATGCTATAATTTAGAGTTGTTGCATAAATAATAAACCTGAAATTTCCATCTTCAAGATTTTAATTTTTTTTGTTATGCATATGGTTTCAACTGAAAATACTTGCATTTGATCAATATGGGAATGTGTATAAGTTTTTCTAAGTAAATAAATTTGAATTTAATTTATGGCAACTCAGAAGAGAGTATACGAAATCAAGCTGAAACTAGGCACACTGCTGATCCAAAACTGATAGGTTATAAATAGATCCAGCTGATAGTGCATATAAACCAAGTCATAATGAATAAATATATCATAAGAAGAGCCTTGAACAGCTTAATAAAATCCTGTAAATCACTGACTCAACTTGATCTACTGTGTCAGCAACAGCAAAGACACACACATCGGTGAATGTGATTGAGCTTAAATTCTAATGATATGGAAAATGTTGAGTAAGATTAACAACCATAGTACTTAGATTTCCATGTGAAAATTTACATTGTGGCTCCAAATATTATGTTGAATATAATATAATATAAATATTACTTCTATTTGTAATTGATAGCATAAAATAGTTTACTAAAATAGAAGTAAATAATAGTCTAAAATATAAAATAATGTAAAATAAACTCTACTAAAATGTAATCCAAAAAAGTTTTCTTTATTAATAAAAAAAAAAGTACCGGTATCTATTGGATTTTGAATTCACCTTTAATGTATATATTATTCATTTTCCAATTCTTTGTTTTCTTATTCTATATGACTCTCTGCTATTTTGAGTTAAACTCTACTTAGTATTAAAGATATCAAATATTTGCCGTCTCATAAATACTTGAGTAGATCATTTTTTAAATGAGTATTTACTTGCAGCAAACATCTGGCATAATGTATCCTTTCATTTGTAATGTTCATTTTATTAACAGAGTGTTAGCGTGTTTATTTTTCTTTTTTACCCCCGGATAAGAGTACCAATCTCTTTTTTAAACCCTGGATGTGATGCTTATACTTTCCTACCCATTCTTCCTGCACATTCCAGACATAATTTACATTATCTGTTTACCTCTCATTGTATACTTAGGTCAGTTTTAGTTTAGTTTTTTAAATGAGATTTAAATATTGAGTAAATGTGGATATGCCTATTGTAGGCCAATATCTCTATATTCATTTAAGAATATTAAATGTTACTATTTTGTATACATCAGAAATTAGTCCCCCCATAATTTCCAATTTTATATCATCTTTGACTGATCTCAGTCACACAATTTTTGTTTCAACACTTTCTATGAGCTGATAAAATGCACACACATATTTCTATCTAAGTCCTGAGTTCTAGAATCACATTGAATTGCCTAAATACATCTCAGTTTGGACATATCATGAACACAATTTCAGCATACCTAAAGGTAATTGATCATTTCCATCTAAATATAAACTTCTTTTTATCTTTGGATGTCTTATTGAAGTTCATTAATATTTATCATTCTGTTACTTGGCCCTCCTTCCAGATGTGAACTGGCTTGTAATTATCTCTTCTTATTGAAATCACAAAGATGTCATGATATTGCTTTGAATCTTTTGACTGTCCAACTCATTTTGGAAGTACTGGCAACGGATTTTCCTAAGTCTCTGGAAACTGATTTTTCTAAGCAATTTAGCATGCCCTCCTAAACGAAATTAGATTCTCTTGGATATGGTTTTATTTTCCCTGATGTACTTTGAAAATGTCTCTCTTTCCCATTAATATATTATAATCAATTCCTAAACCTACACAACTCTTATCTTTACCAGCTGCTCCCATGATATAAAATAAATTATTGTTTTCCTAGTGCTATTTTTTGTTCTTCTTAACCTCTGTAAACAACATACCCACTTTCTCAAATGTCTTTAAATTTACCCCACATAAAACCCATTTCATACTGTAAATATTTTGTTTTAAGTCTTTTCTTATTTAAAAGATTTATTATTTTTTTTTGACAGAGAGACAAAGACAGAGAGAGAAAGAGAGAAAGGGGAGAGCCCAGAGCAGTCTCTCTGTTTCTCTCTGCCTCTCTGTCAAAAAAGAATAAAAATAAATCTTTAATAAAAAAAAAAGACAAAAGGAAAAGAAATAGGAAGAGAGAAAGAAATGCTAATGCGCTTCTAGTTAGTAATAATAAAAGATCACTGAGATATAGTACAGTGAAAATAAACAATAATAAATAGCAATAATGAAATAATAATAATAAAATAGGAGAAAGATTATTAAGCCTCTAAAGAAATATCAGCTCAAAGTAAATAAAATCAGATTGAAATAAGATTAATGGTAGCAACAGATATAAGATGACAATGAAGTAGTATTTTCAAAATAATACAGAAAAATTACTTTAATTTTATAGCAAGCTAAATAATTATTTAAATCTGTACTGCTGTTTTATTTTTTCCCTTTCTATATAACATCATCGAATCTCTATGAAATATCACAGTGCATACGAGAAACGACTGAGATAGCACTCAGAGTCAATCCTTACTGTGTTTAGTATAAATTCCAGAACTAAAGAGGCTGGGGTGATAAACATTTTATTTTCTAGGTGCCCTTGTGATGAAGGTTTTGAATATCAGATAGCTTCCGTCAAGGAACTACATCCATCCCATAAGATCTGGAAGCAGCCCTTGGATGAGAGGGTGTCTTCTTGCTCTTTTATCTATTGCTGTCAGGCGAGCAAAGTCGCAGAAAAGTGGGAGCTGTTTGACAGCAGAGTGTCCTATATATCATTAGCTTAGTGAGCTTATAGGGGCAAGTGAAGGAACAGCAATCATGGCTGAATGCAACTTTCCTGAGTCTAGAGACTGGCTTCATTATTCTCCTGTGGTGGTTTTAAGAGCTATGGTTGCTTCTTGATCATTAACTAACAGCTGCCTTGAAGTCAATAGTTCCAGCAGAGAATTCTTGAGTCCCTGTAATAGTGAGGGTGAAGTTCATGAAAAAAATTCACCCTAAATATTTCAAATGAACAACCTTCAATGGCTTACTATCAGGGATGCAAGCAGTTTTAAGGGAGCATAAAAGGGACAATGAGGCAACAGGCAGGAGTTACCATCCCTAGGCCGGAGAAGGCAAGACAAGTTAAAAATGATGATGATAAAGGATCCGAGAGAGAGAGAGAGAGAGAGAGAGAGAGAGAGAGAGAGAGAGAGAGAGAGAGAGAGAGAGAGAGAGAGAGAGAGAGCTAGCGAGCTATGGAGGAAGCACTAGCTGGTAAGAGCTGACATCTTAGAGAGACATGGCTTCTTCCAGAGTTTTTCTTACTCTGTGTAATCCCCTTTTCCTTAAGTGTAAACTGGATTTAATGATTTGCTTTTAATGGGTATGACAAAAGCGATAGTATGTTACTTCTGAGATTAGGTTACAAAAGTTGGTGACTTCTGCGGCATGTGCTCATGTGGCAAGGACCTGTGCTTAGACTCTGGTTACTAGTGGTTACTAGTAAGTAAGTAACTGAGGGCTTCAGTCCAACAACCATTGAAGATCTGAATCCTGAACATAGAATTGAATCATTCATTCACTCAGGTCTTCAGCAGACACTAAAGCCCTGACTGATATGTGGATGGCAGCCTGTGAGAAACCCTGAAGCAGAGACCCCAGCTAAGCCATGCTAGGATTCTTGACCCTGATACTCTTAGATACCAAATGCTTTGTGGATTCACTGAGGTCTGGAGTAGTTGTTACACAGAAGATGAATTATATTAGAGTACTCTAGCCCCTCCATAGAGAAAACACTCAAAATACTAAGATTACCATATAAAATTGTCAGTTTGGTAGGTTAAAATGTTCAAGTATCAGTACGTTCAAAAAGTTTAATATCTGTTTGTTCAATAAAGTAATAAAGAACTTGCAAAAATATAAACAGACCAAAACAAAACAAACAAACAAAAAATAAAATTGCTTAAAGTACTTAAGTAATTTAAAATCGTTAAGAGAGGACCAGTATGATGTAGTGAAAATACAATGTGAGTCCAGGAAGCCCTTTTGAGGTGTCACCTTGCCACTTTCTGGCAATGAGATATTTGGTAAGTTACTCTCAAAGATATTTTTGAATTCATAGTACTAATTATTTTTTTGAGAATTGTTGTGAAGATCAAGTGATAAAAACTAGAGAACATACCTAGCTTGCAGCCTGACACAGGAAGTTGTTAAATAATAAGTGGTATTCCTTTCCTAATCAAGAATATTCCTTAATTTACTAAGTTTTAATATAGATCTTTTTGAGGGGGGTTCTATATTTTGAAAAAGGTAATTAATAAAAACCAGCCATGGGAAAGCCAGGATGGCTCAGCAGGTTCAGTGATTGCTTTGAAGCCCTGAGGACTGAGGATCGAATCCTGGCTCCGACCCAGGTGGACCCACATGCTGAACTGGGGTGTGCTTCCCGAATGCGGTGAGGCCCCCAGTTCAGTTAAAAAAACAACAACAAAACAGCCACATATGTGATCTGAAGACTCTTGAGGCCTAAATAATATTTTTTTTATGAGATCTAGTTTTAACACTAATCACATCATTTTATTTGAAATATTTATTTTTGTAGAATAAAAATAATACATGTAAGATTCCTCTAATCAATCAGATTTAAGGTAAATGTTCCAAGATAGAATCATACTTCAAGAGGAAAATTATAATCTTAGTTTTAAATCACAGTCATATATTTAGGTTCAGAACTAGACCTTTCAGTAACAGCTTCTATAAAATATTCAAAACTAGAAGACATTTGTCTTAAATATCAAGTAAGAAACATACATTTTAGAATCAAATCTTGGTGATTTATGTATACAGTGATCCCTCATTTTTCACGGTTAATGGGGACCAGAGCCTTCCGCGAAAGCTGAAAAACCGCGAAGTAGGATTGGCCCCTAGGAATTTTCGTGGATGCGGGTACAAGAATGTTTTAAACATGTAAACAGTATTCATACTTTACTCATTGAAGACAAAAATGACAACAGTCTACGTATTTACTTAAACGTGTCAGTTCTAATTAATAAGGTGAATGACAAAACCTTATACAGTCATAAACATGAATCAACATGGCTTTCTGAGAGAGGCGAAGAGTCTTGTGTGGGTGGAACCAGTCACGCGCCTTTATGAGAGCCCGTGGGATGGACTCTGAGGCAGCTCAGCTCTTTGTGTGACACGCAGGGATCCTTCTCTCTCGCGCATCCACATGAAACAACGCTCCTTTCCGCCAGGTGGCTGCCGACAGGGTGGTATTTTTTCATTTTTATTTTTTGACAAATATTTTGGGAAAACCCGCGAAGCACTGAAGCCGCAAAACATGAAGCGTGAAGTGGCGAGGGAACACTGTATTACTTTTTCTTTTATGAACTTTATTTAATTAAAAGATATTAAGCCACCTAGCCTCCACCCTTCCTGCCCAAAAGAGGTTTTTAAGACCTGGTATAACTGTTCAAATTCTCTTACCTAGTGTGTAGACATGCATGGTTTGAATACCTACAGAATGTAATGACCTATAATGACCTTTACCACAAGGGCAACTGGTGATCACATTTTTTCAAGAGCTCCATTTTGAGGGAAGCTGGGATGGCTCAGGGGTTAAGTGCTCACTTTGCAGCTCCGGAGCCGGAGGATCGAATCCCGGTCCTGGCCCAGTGAACCCATATGCTGAACTGGGGTGTGCCCCCCATTCAGTTCTTGCCGGGGCCTATTTGGGAGGCTTCAGGCCCAGTTCCTGCCCCACGCAGCCATGCACCCACCCATGCACCCACCTGTGGAGTGAAACTATATGGGAAATTAATGCTGTCAAGTACGGAGACTGCTCTGGGCCCTCCCCCTTCTCTCTCTTTCTCTCTCTCTCTGTCAAAAAACAATAAAAACATAAATCTTTAAAAAAAAAAGAGCTCCATTTTTTTTTCTCTCCTGGATGACAGGCTTATAATTAGCATTAAATTGCAATATAATCCACCTGGCGTGTGTTAAGCCTGATCAGGAAGAAAATATAAACTAGGAGCTATAAGAACTAGCTGACAGGTACTGCCAGGAGTCAAGAGAGTAACACAGTGATTGCATTTTGGGACCAGAATATAAGACTGGATGAGACTTCTTCTCAGGATTGGGGATTTAACAGTTGGGCCAGGACCCCTGTAAAGGGCAATCTCACTGCCTTGGAGGAATAATGAAAGTGATATCCCAAATTGGGCAACATAAACATAGTTGCCATGACAAAATAAAGATGCCGTTGAAGAAAGAATGCTGGATAGAATACATTACGTGAGTCCAGAAAACCTACCAGGGTTTAATGTTCCACAGGAAGAGCCAATGTACACAACACTGACACATTCACCAAGGCCATCAGATACGCACTGATGGGAGGGCACTGGCACCACCAAAAGGTAGGTGGTAGCCCTCTGCCCAGCCAGGTTGGTGACAAGAAAGGAGGCAGCAAAGCCAGAATTGCTAATACCTACAGAGATAATGGGGGAACCTCAAAATAGTAGGAATAAACACCAGCTAAGTAAGGTTCATGACCTACAGGCAGTGGTAGAGATAATTAATTGAATATGATTTCCTGTGGGAAAAGAGACAAACAGCCAACTAGGGTACAGTTTATCAGCTACACTAAGAAAATGGTAACAATGGTGGAGCGGGAAGATGAGAGAGGTCACCCCAGTAAAGTTATGATTTCTCACTCAGTTCCCAGAACTGTGTTAGTTTTTAATTCTGTAGCCTATTTACTGCTGGGATAAGTCTGATAACTAGAAGGATTTTGCAACACGGTACATATTGTAATGATCTGTTTAGTCCTCCCCCAAAGGGACCTAATATTTTTCTTTGTTCATTTTCTCCTCTTTTTTCTCTTTTTTTCTCCTCTTTCTTCTTAGTATCTCAGTGCCTTTGTTCATGTGGGGAAAAGACTAATAGGTAACCCAAGAGCTATGTGCTAACACCAATCACCTGCATTCTTTTTTTTTTTAAAGATTTATTTATTGTTTTTGACAGAGAGAGAGATACAGAGTCAGAGACAGAGAGAAGGGGGAGGGCCCAGAACAATTTCCATAGTTGCACATCATTGGTTTTTCCACATAGTTTCATTCCACAGGTGGGCGTGGGGCTGCACAGGGCAGGAACTGGGCCAGGGTCTCGCCCCAGTGAGAACTGAACTAGGGGCACTCCCCAGTTCAGCATATGGGTCCACACGGGTCGTGGCCGGGATTCGATCCTCGGTCCCCGGGGCTGCAAAGTGAGCGCCTAACCCACTGAGCCATCCCGACTTTCCCCACCTGCATTTTTACGTAAACAAAGATCAGACAAAATTGTGAGAAAGCATGGTTACTGTAAGCCAGTGCTATTAATCATGATACAACGGTTTTGTGGGAAATTAATATTTGATTCCATATTTCTCACTTACTTATTCTTAATTCACCTCCCAATTAGCTTAAGGAGTTCTTCAGTTTTTACTAGCGACAACAATTTTAAAAAGACTTACTTAATTATAGCTTTCCTGACAGCAATATGCAAGAAAAAAATGCTTTCTCTGATATGTCTAAAATTTATTTAAAAGATTGTAATCTTTACTTCTGTGCTCTATTGGAAATGTCAACTATGTTTGACCATTTACTTAGAGTTATAATTAATAATTAATGTGCTAAGATACAATTCACAGTTCATTTTTCAAAATTATCTGAGAGTCAGATCATCTCTGCAAACCAAGCTGTACTTTTCATACTATTGTTTCACATATTGAAAACTCTTTCTTATGGGGAAAAAATCGATCTACCATTCTTCTTATTTATTTTTTATGTATAAACATGTAACAATGTTCAAATAAGTCTAATTCCTACATCATGCACTTCAAAAGTGAGACAGTATGTAATGACAAAGCACTAAGCTTTTAACCAGTTTGCTTAATTCACTAATGGCAATCAGATATTTATTTTAAAATGAGTCATGACAGGTGTTCTGTGAGGCACAAAAATTATTGTGGTAAATGTAAGGTCCCCTGCCTGCTTCCTCTTGAAGCTTGTAGCCTATGAAAAGAAGATAGAAATAAAAACATCAAACCAGTTATTACAGAATGCGAAGCACAGCCTGTAACGACCTGGGTGAGAGTCATGGCACGGTCCTTTCTTAGTGATGCTGGTTTAAGGGGATTAGGCATCTTTTTGCCTGAGGAAAAGGTACAACAGACCTGTAGCCTATTGTACAAAGGCTGCTATTTCAGAGACTCTGTTTTATGAAGTGGTTGCAATAGCCAGAATAGATAGTATTTATTGCATAGTGTTGAAGATACTCCTTTAACACCATATGATACTATAGGGGAGATGTATCACAGATATGACCCCAGATATTATCTATATCTGGGGTCATATATCTATATATGGGGTCATATATCTATATATGGGGTCATCTATCTATCTATCTATCTATATATCTATATATGGGGTCATATATCTATATATAGTGTGTATATATATATACACACTATATATATATTTATATACACACACACACACATGCATACATACACACACACACACACACACACATATTAACACATTTGGGAAAAACATAACAGGAGGAGAAACATGATTAGAACTTCTTTAATGAAACTTGATGACCCAGAATAGAGTACACTTACATTAGATGCTCCAAGGAACTCAGAGAGGCACTCACTCTTAAGGAAGGGCATCTTTATTTGAGATTGAAAAATGTTTCCATTTTTTTGTAAGTTTATCAAAACAACTCATGTGGATAAGTTTTATAGACTTTGCAATACCAGCCACCCAGGCTCAGTGGCAGTAAGTACTCCAGAAAAGTTACCGGTACTGGATGTGAATGTATATAATAAAGTTCTAACTGTGGACCAGAAGCATGGGCCTCTGGGGGCCCTAGAGCAGGCTGGGCGGACTTTTTCTGGGCAAGGGCTACTTCTAATTTTCTCCGAGTGTCACAGTCCACTATTTATTTTCACTTGCTCAAATACATATAGCCACCTCGATTGTGAAGAGCCAATTCTCGCCTCTAGCAGCTATATGTGTGCATGTGAAAAATGTATCTTTTACATTAGCTGCTTAGCCGCTAGGCCCTGGTAGAATGTGTTACCCCCTATGACACTTTTTCTTAATTCAGGCTGTCACCTAATATTGCTTGGTGGTCCACGGGTGGACTGTGATTGACATTTTGCCCAGTCCTGCCCTAGAATATTTCTCTAGGATCGTGGCTTTCCAGAAGGATAATCAAAATAGAGAACAGATTCACTAGAGTATGTTATACATTTTTTATTGTTGTTTTTCAGTGGAGGTTTATTGGAACTATGTTATCTTATTTACAATGCTCAAATCTTCCTGCAGTCAAGGAAAACTGTGACTGAAAATTTTGCAAGTTAGAGCCTCTGGTAAGTTCTACTTAGAGGGGGCCCTATAGGATTTTGGCCTTTCTAGGGTTTTACCACATTGGTAAAACTGGTAGGAACATTGCTTTAGTTTTGTTTATGTTTTGTGTGTGTGTGTGCGTGTGTGTTTTTCTATTAAATCTGCCTTTTTAGTAGTGGTGTGTTCCAGCACATCAAATAAAACTGAATACTTGAAAATAAATCAAGTTTATTAGATATTTCTTTGCCAGAAATTCACAAGCAAATGATCAGCTGAGTTCCTAAAAAATGGTTTGGAGGTTATGGTAGGAACCATTCCATCACCAGATGCTGTCTTCTCATTTTTGAGAACAAAGCTAGATGACTTTTGCCAGCCATGTTGATGGTGTGGCCTTGAGGCCAAGTCCCCTCAAATAAAATGTGTTCATCTGCTATGTGTTTCACTTCCAGGTTGGCCATTTGAAAGCATCCAGTGTGGTTATTTCAAAGCCCACTTCAGCTGTCTCCCTCTTGCTGGCTCCAGAAGATGGCAGAGCCAGAGGTCGAATAGGTCCATGAAGGACCTTGTGGAGGAAAAGCAACCTGAACATCACTCTGTAGTTAAAAGAGATTCTATTTGGACTTACTTTTACAGTAGCTTAGTTCAACCTAAGAAAGATACGGTTAAAATGCTAAAGAAAAATGGCTTATAAAAAGCAAATATTATTTTCTTGCTGTTAAAGGTAAGTAAGGACCCATGTAAATGTTTTTAAATACATATGAACAAATTTTTAATCTAAGCTGGTGAGAAGATTTAAAATTGGTACACATTAACCGATTCAAAATTGAATCACATTTAATAGAACTTAAACAGAAAAACACAAAAATTAGATTTTTCAAACTAGCAATTCACTCACAAATACGTGTAACTACATATGCAGGTAAAAATTATAGTCGTTCGTAACTCAGCTTTGCAAACACTGTGCTATGGAAATTAAATTTGATTTTTAATTTCTGTGGTTTTTAAAATTAATTACAATGATATCATCTAGTTACTTAAGATATTTTATAAAATAGAAATGTATAAGATTACCGAAACTGCTGTAATCAATGACTCCTTCCTTGAATTTAAGAATGAATAAAAATGTGCCATGATATAAATTCTCTATAAGAAGAAATCATTTGAAGAACACATGTAAAACGTGTTCTTTAGTGAAAAATCTGTATTCTTCAGGATCTAATTTTATTATTTATTCCAATATTATCACTTTTTTATTTTAACAATAAAAATTATGCACTGAAGTAATGTAAATGGCACTTATATTTTTCTCCACTGTAATTGTACATTCAAGATATTTTATAATAATATGACAAAGAAAATATCTTAAACAGAGTGATAAACTTGATTATATATTTTTAAAATATGGTGTTAATGAAATTCAGGAGACAAGGTGTAAACACTATGCAAGTACATTTTGAGAACCATTACCATTTCTGGAGTTTTGTTGTAAGGGGTTATGATTAAATGGGTGGAAAAACTACTTTTAAGTTCATAAGTTTATATGTATATATAAATATATATATATATTTATATATATATATATTTATATATATATTTATATATATATATAAATATATATATATACACACACACACACACATATGCATACGTACATACACACACACACACACACACACACACATATTAACACATTTGGGAAAAATATGAGTTTTGTTATAAATAATGCCAAACTTCATATCAGGTGTTTCAAACTGATTTGCTCGTAGTCTGTTTACAATGGTAATTTAGATTACTTTTTTTTTTTTAAGATTTATTTTTTTATTGTTTTTGACAGAGAGAGAGAGAGAGAGAGATACAGAGACAGAGACAGAGAGAAGGGGGAGGGCCCAGAGCAGTCTCCATAGTTGCACATCATTGGTTTTTCCACATAATTTCATTCCACAGGTGGGAGTGGGGCTGCACAGGGCAGGAACTGGGCCATGGTCTCACCCCAGTAAGAACTGAACTGGGGGCACTCCCCAGTTCAGCACATGGGTCTGCACAGGCCAGGGCCGGGATTTGATCCTCGGTCCCCGGAGCTGCAAAGTGAATGCTTAACCTGCTGAGCCATCTCAGCTTCCCCTAGATTACTTTTTAGCAGTGAAAATGCCCTGTAAATATTTACTTCATATCTAGATTTGGGAAAAAAGTTATTTTTGAAAAACAATTATACATGAGTAGAACTGTCTGTTTGTTTGCTGTACAATGGATTACAGTGAATTTATTTATAGGTTAGGCTAAGCTTTGGAAAGACAGATATTGTGGTCTGATGTCTCCAATTCACATCAAAGAAATAGACTAAAACCAAACATTATTAATGATAGTACAAAAATATTTAGTCACAATTTAAATTTTATAAGGAAGCAGAGCTAACTAAAAATTTCAAAAGTATATACAAGGTCCAGGAGAAGTAATGCCTGTTTTTTATGTGTGGGTAATCTATACCAAATTGTTTATTACAAAAATCATAAGTATGTAATTCTTTAACATAATAATATACTGAATCTTAAAAAAGGGTGTTACTTCTGCTGGATCCTGTATTATCTTTTTTTATTTTGGGCAAGTTGAATTTTTTTTTTTTTTTTTTTTTTGAGATATTTGAACATGTATCTAAGAACATCTGTCATCCTTGGATTTAATTGATCATTTTATTGTGTTAGAGACAAATTTATTTTGGAGGATATATTTTAGCTTTGTAGAATCACCAGTTATTTTCTAATAGGTTTGGTTCAGCACAGCATCCAAATTCTACAGAATTAGTCCTGCTCATTTCCATTTAGATGAGTGCCTGATTAAATTACAATGGCTTTCTGATTTCTTAATAAATATTTGTATTTTTGGATAATAAATTGTAATCTTTTTACATAGTTTAGCAGACTGAAATTTGGATGTTACTCAAACACATAAGATTTGTTTTAGTTAGCATTTTCATTATTATGTATTTAAGTTCCAAAACTGTGTAAGTGTGTAATAGTTTTCAGTATGCCTTTTTTTGCCACCCAGAATAGTATTTTAATTACTATAGGGAACTTAAAAATTAATAGTCAGTATGTAAGAAGAAACATGTGAGGGAGAAAGGGGTTAACACAACATGAAAACATTAAAATTAAGGATAAAATCTGAAGTATTGGGAAAGAAGAAAGAATGAATAACCCTTAGGGAAAAAATTTCAGCTTTATGAGGTATATACATATTTTCTCATTTATCCCAAAGATTATAAGGGATATTTTTCTGTCAAAGATCAATCTCTAAAAGTGTTATAGTTATCCTGCATTAGTGACCTTTGACATAAATTATCCCTGTGGTTACTTTTTCTGTTTTATTAATCTTATCTTGTGTATTAAGTCATTATAGCAACATCCAAATATACTCTAAATTCATTCACGTTAAATAGAAGGAAAAAAAGTAAAAAGGTTGTGGTGGAGGATGATAGTGAAAGGACTTGAGCTAGGTCCCTGACCTAAAGGCCTGGTCCAGAAAATAACTTCGTGGTTTCCATTCTGACATCAGTTTCTCAAGTCCAAGAAAATTTTTCTTTTTCTTTTTTCCTTTTTATTCCCTCTAACCCGTTATTGATTATTGTCTTATGATAACCACCTACTAAGTCTTTCCAAACCTGCAACTCCTCATTGAATTCACGCTCTGAAAATCTTTATTTCTACAATGCTGATCTAATCAAACCACTTCTTTAATTCTTGGTTTGATTTTATACAAAGTAAGGATAATATCTGTAGTAGACATTAGTGGTTGTGTACCTCACTGTCAATCTCCCTTTTATTTTTATTTATTTATTTATTTATTTATTTATTTATATTGTTTTTGACTGAGACAGAGAGAGAGAGAGATACTGATACAGAGACACAGAGAGAACTGAACTGGGGACACTCCCAGTTAAGCATATGGTTCCGCACGGGCCAGGGCTCAGATTCTATCCTGGGTCCCCGGTGCTGCAAAGTGAGCACTTAACCCACTGAGCCATCCTGGCTTCCCCTAATCTCCCTTTTAGATCATCAATTTTAGATCACTGATTTTAGATTATCAATTTTATTCACATTTTTAATTCTCTCTCTTACGACTCACTATGAAATTATTCTTAGTCTAAGTCAGTTATTAAAATCTCATTCGTCATGTCACAGATAGAGGCAGGAAAGGTTATGGGACCTTGATCCTACCCAAAAGCTAAAAATATATTTTATTCACAGTTATATTTGTATTCATATTCAATTATATAGAGATGATTCTGCTTAAAGGGTCATGGGGAAATTTCTCTCATTCCACACAGGAAGTGTTACCTACACTTTCTATTCCATGTTCTCATGTTTACATACACAGTCGTAGCCATTCCACTTTCATGAAGGTAGAGGAGAAGCCTGAGAATGAAGCGACAAGGTTGAGGAAGGCAAGTCAGAAAATCAGGGAAAAAGGCTGGGTTCTTGATGACATTTCAGCCATTGAATTAAACAAGTCTAGGGGTGACTGACCTCTAGAGCCTTTGCTATATGCGATAATAAATTTTCCTTATTGAATTGGGATTTTCTTCCTGTTTTTCTGACAAAAGAGTCGTCTCTAGTGTAGTACATACATACAGTTCTGGTGGGATGATTTAATAAGTTAATTCA
Source organism: Craseonycteris thonglongyai (assembly GCA_004027555.1). Lineage (NCBI taxonomy): Eukaryota > Metazoa > Chordata > Mammalia > Chiroptera > Craseonycteridae > Craseonycteris > Craseonycteris thonglongyai. The sequence continues at coordinate 11,009 of PVKE010018450.1, read as the reverse complement.
TTTGTAGCACATAGCAGAAAACCTGACACATAAAATACTTACAAATGAAAATTATTACTATTGGATTTCTTTGTTCCCATTATTATTATTAGTTATAGTTTTATAGTTTATAGTTAAGATACACATCTTTTAGTTATGAAATTTACACAAGACAACCCCAGTTATTACATAATAAAATTGCCTGTCTAGTTACCATTATTTTTTTAACAATATTTTTGTATGTATTTCCCTGATACATTCCTGAAGTATAATATTATATTTAATTTTTTTCCACAGAGGAATATTTTAATCTTTTGACTGGACTGTATTGTCCATGATGAATGTTTTCACCTGGTGAGGAAACTGAACTGGGATTTTTGAGAAATGGGACTTCAACTATTCAGTTGATACATTTCTCTGACTATGCTTATTTGCATATTGTACCTCAACTATATCTGTGCATGGCTTTTCTCTTTTCATGTTTCATATGTTGTACTTGTTCCAAGAAATTAGGCTCTAATTTACCCCCTGGCTTTAGAGAAACAATTGTATTTCTGTCCATATTGATGGACATTTTTGTTTGCATCTTCTAAATAATACTTGTCTGCCCCACTTTTACCTGTACTCTTTATGATGATTGTTGCCACCAATTCTTGGATCTTTCTGGAGTTCATTTGTACAAATAGATTTTTCTTCCAAAGTAATTGCAGAAAGATTTAAACTTCTGTGTATTTTATAAACCAGTTATATCTTGATTATTCTGTTTTTAGACTTACTCATATTGTTGCTATTATCTTGTTTGTTTTTCTAATTTTTTGTTAGTTTTATACTTAATTTTATAACTTTATGATTATTTTAGTGAGTCAAGTGGGAGTGGAGATAAACACATATGTTCAATCCAACTATCTTTTCCAGGTGCCTTTTATTGTGTATTTTTTTTAAACATTCAGCTTCAAATTACTTTGTGCATCTCTGCAAAGTTAATGCTCCATTACCTTACATATGTCTTGTTTAATGAATTTTAAAGCACTACTAGGATCTACATGGCAGAAGTTAAATATCTTTATTCCAGAACCACTTTCTGCCCCAGGACTTGAACCTGTTTAAAAACATGAGTTCTGGAGAAGTGAATTTATTTGTTCAAAGTCAAAAAACAGTGTCAGGATCATATGTGTACCTAGAACCACTGATTTCATAGTACAGATTTTTTTTGCATTAGGCCAAAATGATCTATAACTGAACATTCAAGTCTGAAATCCTATGGATTTCACCTCTACTACATTAATACACTGTTTCATAGACAAGCCCTAGGTGGGAATTTTGAACAACAACAACAAAAAAAACTGTTCTGTATTTCTTAATTGTAAGTAAAAATTATAAATGCAAGAGAGAGACAGAGGAAGAGAAATTAGCAAGCCAGACAATTCTTTAGGAATAAAAGTAAAATAAAAACCTTCAAATTATCCTTACTACAGATTACAGGCATTTTTTTCCTAAGTAAAACATAGTAATCAGATTTTTTGCATAACTGCCTTGTGCACAAATCCGTTATATTAAATAAAGATAATGATATCAGTTTTTCTAACTTTTTTGATGTGACAAACCCCTACAAGTTCACAATTTGATGCTAAGTAAATTTTATAAGTAGGGATAATTTACATTTTCTGTTATTTTGGTTTATTTGTACTAAAAATAATTTGGCTCAAGTAGTTTTGTTGTTGTTGTTGTTTTATTTGTTTGTTTGTTTGTTTGCTTTTGAATTGGGAGGTTCTACACAAGAAAAATATCTCCAGCACATGAAAATTAAAGATTGACATTTTTTTTTTTTTTTTTTTGGTAAAAATGTATTTTATTGTTTGAGGGAAGGTGAGAGAGAGAAAGAGACAGAAAGAAAGAGAGAGAGGAGGGAGAAGTGAGATGGTCCCAGAGCAGTCTCTATAGTTGTACATCATTAGTTGCATCATAGTTTTATCTAGCTTGATTCACCTTGCGTGGTCTCTGCCCACTTCTGTGGAATGAAACCGCAGTTGAAAATTTATGACGTGTAACTATGGAGACTGCTCTGGGCCCTCCCCCTTTCTCTCTGTTTGTCTCTGTCTATCTCTGTCTATCAAAAGCAATAAAATAAATCTTAAAAAAGAAAAAAGAACCTCAAGGGGTATGGCACTGTCCAAGCTACTTAATAAATGAACAAAGCCATTGACCTAATCATGTGTCCTCCAAAATTTTGTTCAAGTAACACATTCTATAAAAATGTTTGATGCAAGATAATTTATTGCAGTTCTACTTATAGTAACCATAAATTAGAAATACTATAGTGGCAATAGTAATGTTATTAATATTAATTAAAATTTTACTATATGATTGATCCTTGTCTATGCTTTGCCTTACTTAATCTTGTCAGCAGTCTAATAATTTAGGGCCAACTATTATATCTACTTTGAAATGAAATAACTAAACCTCAGAAGCCTTATGTAACCTAAGCAAATCTAACACATGACACAGGCTTTGACCACACAGCTGACATTTTTAATATTCATGACTTATAGTATACTAATGTCATTCATTCATCGCAAAAGTCTTCAATAATAAAGTTTTTTGTAAAACAACAATCAAGTATGTCTGTTTGTGTGTATATTTTGTATGAATCTTGCTTTACGAGCACAACTAAAACATGGAAAAAATATTTATTGTGCTCTTAGAATCAGCTGATTCTCTCTTTGTCCTCAGCTTCATGAAGCAACATGTTTTCATGAATTTATTCTCAGTCATTCTTGAAATTTCCCTGTCGCTAGGCAGGGTTCAATTAATGGGTTACCCATTGATGTAGTAGCACTTGGAATTTAAGGCTCTGTGGTTACGGTCTTGGAATTCTTAGTAAAGTCACGTTTGAATTTGCATGTTGTAAATGAATTCTGATGGGGAGCGGAGTGTGTGTTGAGAGCTTCAAGACTCAGCTCTCTTGTAGTCTTGCCTCCTGTTTCCTCATGGCCTAGGATTCTGTATCCCACAATGCCATCCTCACTGTCCTCGCTCAGTGGTCTTTGTCCCTATGCCACGTGTGAAGGCACCTCAGGTGGTCTATGGCAGTGGTGGCCTTTGCCCAGTGCTGGCAGTGCCAATGTGCGTTTGGTGGATGACTCTGCCAAGTTGAATCACTTGTCAGCTCCTGATCCAGGTACCAAGTGCACCTAAGAATAGAGGTTCTTGCAATACATCCATTAAATTGTGGATGTTGCTACTACTGCAAAGACACCAACAGACACTGGCAAGGATCCATGTTTCTCTAACACAGTCACAAATCCTAACACACAAAATCTTCATGAAGAAAGGACCACTCGTAATGAAAATAAAGGATCCGGGCTGCCAATGATGCTAATTAAATAGAGGGTCACTCCAGGTCCTTCAGCAAATTTTTTCAGGCATTTCATGATACTGGCCTCTCTCAACCATTTCCTCATCCAGAAATGAGGATTTTTCTCTTTAATATTTCATGTTCCTTTTATTATCCTCTGATCATGTGTCTTTTAAGGTATGTGAAAGAATGAGGTTAATTTCAGTTTGCCTTTCTAAAAGTTCATTCTACACACAATGACTGCTATAGGTATATAAAATATGATTATTTATATTGATAAATAATATGTATACACATAGTGCTTGACCTGTCCTATGTGCTTTTATGTTTCCATATACTCTCTAGTATTACTTACTATTACAAACTTTATTTGTGTAGTACTTACCATGAAGTCTTGCTCTACTTGGGTACTCAACAAATTTTTATAAGTTTCAGCTTTCTCTCTCCAGAATCTAATTACCATTACTCACTACTTCTTTCTCTAAGTTAAGATTTTCTTTTTTCTATTTCTTCTTTCACTTGATACTTACATTTATAATATTCATATCATTTTTTTTTTCAAACACACACATGCATGTACATTCATGAAAAGAATCTTTAACTCAAATGGGGAAGTCTTGAGTTAGCACTGAGATATTGAAGTGGGAAGAAAGAAAAACTATTTGAAACCCACAAGACAGATCAATGTGGTTCTTTAATTGTTTGGACGTGGGTTTTAAAAATATGCTCCTACTGTGAACACCGTAAAAGATCACTGTCCTCTGGAGGCAGGAGAGTTCTTGGAGTAATGGATTATTCAAGCTCTCAGGCACTGTTACTTGCCCTTCAGCGATGGGCTGACATTTTCACCCACTGCCAGCAACAAAGGTTTGGTCCAGTTGGGATAGGACTCTGAAGGGCTTGAGGGGCAGCTGAAAGTGAGATAAGATGTGAAGCCACTGGTCTCTTTAATAAGAATTAGAAAAAAACTCTGTATAAAGCAGTAAGTGTTTCAAACAGCAACTGTTTACAATGTGAGTACAGCTTGGATTCATTCAGCAAAAGAAAATAAAAGGTCAAAAACAATAGTCTTTACTGGGATACTACTAATGCCTTTTGATCATAACCTAGATCCCTAATCTTTATTTTTTTTGCTTTTAGTTTTTTCAACTTGTAAAATGTAGGGATATCCTGAGTTAATTAGTTAGTGTTCCTAAAATATAGGACATAACTAAATGTAGTCAGAAGCACTAATTACTCACACAGACAAAAGGACAAGTTTTAGGCTAGAGAACACTGTGTAGCCAGTGCCCTTTTACTTATAATTTCATGTAACTCTCTTGTCTTTGTTATGAAAGATGTCTCCTACTTTGATGCTGTTAAATTGAATAGATCCTTTTAGCTCATGACATCGGTACTAGCCAAGTAGATATTTTGTTAATGTTCGCCATATAATCTGATGTAATTAACCCCATGATAATAGAGAAAGTGATGTAGCAAATAGTGCTTGTGACCTAAGGGTCAAAAGAAGTAAATATAGTGCTGCTTAATTGTGTGATCTTGTGCTAATCACTTAAATGAGCTTCAAATTTATAATGGCTACAATATACATAACCATCTCTCATTCAGGATAATTGTAAGGCTTCAGTAATATCTTTTTTTTTTTTTAAGATTTATTTTTATTGTTTTTGACAGAGAGAGAGAGATACAGAGACAAAGACAGAGAGAAGGGGGAGGGCCCAGAACAGTCTCCATAGTTGTATATCATTGGTTTTTCCACATAGTTTTATTCCACAAGTGGTTGCAGGGCTGCACAGGGCAGGAATGGGGCCAGGGTCTCACCCTGGTGAGAACGAAACTAGGGGCACTCCCCAGTTCAGCATATGGGTCCACACAGGCCCGGGCCGGGATTCGATCCTCGGTCCCCGGTGCTGCAAAGTGAGCACTTAACCCACTGAGGCTTCCCGGCTTCCCCTTCAGTGATATCTTAAAGTGTTTTAAAATATTTTTGCAAACTGCAAATAGATAAACATCATTACCATGTACTTGATCTGATTCTTCCACTCAAACCTAAGAAGCAGATTGATTTCTGTGTTTGTCCTTCTTTCCCTATAGTTTACTTTGCTGAACATTTTCAACAGTCATAGAAAGAGGGGCTCCTTTATTAAATGTATTTATTTATTTATTCATTAATTAGTAATAAAATGTTAAATGCTTTAAAATATTAATTGATCATGGGTAAAGAAAAATTAATGAACATGGATATAAAAAAAGTATAATACAATGTTTCATTTGAGAGGAAAGTACCAGAAAAAATTACCTTAAGAAAATGTGTTAGGATTTTCCATAATCAATTGGTGTGTAACAAATTTTCACAATCTCAGTAACTTAAAAACACACAGAGATATTATCTCATAATTGCTATAGGTCAGGAGTCTGGGTATAGTTTAATTTGATCTTCTGCTGATCTCACAAACTTAACCCTGAGCTGTGGATCAGCCTGCATTCATATCTGGATGTTCAACTGAGGGACCAGCGATGTCTGAATTCAGGCAGGTCTTTGGCAGAATTGATGTCCTAGTGGCTGCATGCTTGAGGGCCCTGCTTTGTGTTTGCTGCCAGCTGGAGACTGCCTACCCTCACCGTCTATTTCTAGTTCACTTGTAATTTCTTGCCATTTGGGCTTCCTCACTGTGGCCTTTTAATTCATCAAGACAGCAAAGAGGTTTGTCACATTAGAGAAAGCCCAGACACTTGCTTTAGGATTATGGCAAGCCGAGATAAATTAATCTTTTATTTTATTCAAAATCAACTGATTTATATACTTAGTTACATCTACAAAATTCCTTCATAGTGCCCATATCGTTGGTTAGAAGCAAATCACAGACCCCACCCACACTCAGAGGGATTGAACGCTACATGAAGTCAACACTCTGGGATCCTCTCCCCTTGCCCCCCTCACACACATACTCAGGCTGACCACCACAACCACAGAACTGTCGGAGCTTAAAAAAAATAAAGGTTTAATTTATTTTAACATTAACAATAAAAATAACAGCTAACATTACTAAATAAGTCCATCTTAGGTTGGCGATATAGAATCCGTATCACAGTGGCCTGTAGTATAGAAAATAACAGGATATGGATGGGGAATGGTGTGGGTAAGAGGAGCCCTTGATTTACATAGGACCATCAGGAGAAGCCTCTCTGTCAGTCATGTTTCAGCAGTGACCTTGAAGGCATGCCTTCTAGGTTGAGTAGTACATCTGATGTGATATCAGCTTATGGCTGAAGTGATGTGCAAAAAGGTGAATGTGGTAGGAGATTATGTGATAAAAGGGGTTTCACATCTTGGGAACTTTGCAGGCCATAACTAAGTGTTTGAATTTTACTCTGAGGAAAATAGGAAAGCATGGGGAAACCCATTTTTAAAAAATGGCTAAGGGAAGCCGGGATGGCTCAGTGGCTTAAGCGCTCACTTTGCAGCACTGGGGACCGAGGATCGAATCCGGGCCCGCGCAGACCCATGTGCTGAACTGGGGAATTCCCCCAGTTCAGTTTTCTCTCTCTCTCTCTCTCTGTAAAAAAAACAAACAAACAAAAAAAAAAACAATAAATAAAAGAGAAAAAATTTTTTGGGAAGCCGGGATGGCTCAGTGGGTTAGGCGCTCACTTTGCTGTGCCTGGGACCGAGGATCGAATCCCGGCCCCGGCCCGTGGGGAACCATGTGCTGAACTGGGAGCTCCCCCAGTTCAGTTCTCTCTCTCTCTCTGTAGTTCTCTCTCTCTCTCTCTCTCTCTCTCTCTCTCTGTCAAAAATAAAATAAATAAAAATATATTTTAAAAAAAACCCAAAAAACAATGGCTAAGATGTCATCCTATGGAGAAGGCGACCTTGGAGAAAATGAGGAAGCAGGGAGCTCAGTTAGGAGGTGACCATGGACATTGAGCTGAGAGGTGAGGTTGATATTGGTGATTAGATACTTGTTAATAAGTGGTTAAGTCCTAGATATATTTCCAAGACAAAATTGTCAGGATATACAGACGAATTGAATGTGAGTTGTGCCTAGAAGATTTTGACCAGAGCCACTGGAATAATTGAGGGAAGTCTGTGATAGAAACGTGGCCTGAGGCATTCACTTCCACGTTTTGACCCTGCAATGCCCTGCTAGAGAGCAGGGAGACTGGGGGGACTCAAGCTCTTGGGAAAGCCACCTAATCGTTGACTGGCTTTCCTAAAGTTACCGGTAACATCCTCTGTATTTACAATCTGGGACAGCTACTTCTTTATTTGATTTAGGATTCTATAAAATGTTGGGAAAGTCTTTGACTTTAAGCAGGTTTTTTTCTTCTTTCTTACAACAAATGCCTATTTAACAAGAAAAGAGAAAAACATTATCTGACTGAAACTGTAGGGACAAATATGTGCAGGAAAAACAAAACAAAACAAACCTCAATACTGCCCAATTTGCATGCATACAAGAGCTGTCCAGCAAGTATCTAGTCATATATTATGAAAAGCAAAGGCATTTATGGCTGGATTTTTCCAGATAGTCCTTGTAATTCTGATAAGCACCATTTGTGTTTGGGTGTGAAGTCATGTGTTGTGATATTTTATACTCTGAAAAGGATTTTCAAAAAGGAGACTTCTTAATTTTTGTTTTGTTTTGTTTTGTTTTTCAAAAATGAGTGCAGCTTCACTGTCAATCAATGTTCATTCCTTTGGGCTAATGTGGAGTTCATGTAGAAATGCAAACATGCTGAGAAAACAACACTAGTATCACCAGTTACTCTGCCTTAATGTAAATTAATTTGTCAACTCTTAGACTATGACCACTGGCAGCCCGTAGACTGCAGCCTGTTAAAATTGGACACAAAACAGTGTTTTGCTCAAGGGTGGGGCAGGGAGTTTCTGAACCTAATTGTTATTCTTCTAATTCACAATGCAGTCTTAGGAGCATTTTCTATCTTTGGAAAGGAGGCAGCTAGAGTATAAATAATTACAGGACTATTTACTGTCTTTATTTCTTTTTTAGTTTTAAGTGCATCTCAATATCTGATAATAAAATGCCATATCATATATTTCAAATTTATCTTTATTAATAGGATCAATAAAAAACTAGTAAAAGCCAATAAAGAGGTAAAATTGTCACAAACATCATATATTTGACATTCGTGGACAGCCTGGGTTTTCATGTAAAACATCTTTATAACAGAAAATTATGCTGAGTTGTACTCAGGGTAATTAATTTTACAGATGCAATAACTTCAAGCTATTTATGTTTCTTGAAGAAAATTACTTCCGAGTCACTTGTTTCAGTTTTATGAACCAGGGCCCAGTTATAGGTACTACAGGAGCAGTAGTTATTCTGCAGGGTGATGATGCTTTGCCCTTTCTCTGTGCTCTCAACAGCTTCTGGTTGGACATACAAAGGGCCCAGAGTTGTAGGAAATTTGTCACTGCTTTGCTTTCAACATCATTGTGGGGAACCTGATAAGGCTGCGAGAGACTAGATTATAAGCAATGGGAGTCAGGCAAAGAGTTGGCACTGACACTGTAAAATGGTTTAGTTCTACCTTCTTCACAATATCTGGCACATCATTCATTTCACTAAGTTGATTGAGAGCCATTTAGTGGAGTGAAATGGATATCCTATGGATAAGATTGAATAAACGTCTATCACACTCGAGGGCATGATAGTACTTCCAGCTCCCCTCTCCCTTTGTCTGAATTGCAAAGAGTGATGTGCACATATTTCATAGTTTCTCCTCCCAATACATTGAAAGGTCCTTGAAATCGACAACATCACCTTGCACAACTTTCTGTTCAAAGAGCAGGCTTTCAGAATATGAGTGCTCATTGCATTTCAGAGCTAAATTATCTTTGTCTAATTTAAACATTATTTTTTTTCTTAGCTTTCCTACTAAGAAGATGTTATGCTTCACATGACTTGATAAATAAATCACCTCTCTACTTACATTTTTGTTTTATATATTACTTGTTACATGATACTAGCATGAACACAGCTGAAAAAAATTTTTTTTTTTTTTTACACATGTAGGGATTGAGAGAGAAAGGGTACTGCTAGCACAGATGGTGACAGCAGGAAGACAAAAGGTACTTAGGGAAAGCCAGTATTATTGGTTAGGGATAGAGCTGAGGGGGCTCTGTAGTCTAAGGTGATGTTTGTTTTTATTTTGTTTTCTTCTTCAAAATCTGAGTACCAACCCTATGATTAGTTAAATATTAATTATTACTTTCCCACTAATTATCAGTCCTTGATTATTAAAGCAACTGTTACCTGAAAATGAGTTACTCTTCAGGGCTGTGTCCAGGTTCTTGGCATCCTGAACAAAGAACTGAGACACTGAAGTACAGTAGTGAAAGAAAAGTTTATTGGGAGTAAAAATAGAGAAAGTACACTTCCAAGAGCTGGAAGCGGGACTCGAGCAAGAAGTGATGGCTCAAAGGCATTGATTATTGAGGTCTGGGTGGTTTTATCTTTTTTTCTTAGAAGGGGTCACACCTTTTCGGGCTTGGGGTCTTTTGATCGATAGTCTTCATTGACAGAGGACCATTGCATTTATTTACCTGTGTGAGTTCCTTCCCAGAGTTCAGTCTGATATGATATTAATTCTTAGGTGGAATGTGGATCTTAAGGAAGTGGTCCCAAGATCCCACTATTATAGCTGCCTGCCAACTTTTCTCTTGAGAGACATGATTCCCCCAAATCTCCATGAGAAGCTAAAGAACTGAAGGTCTCTTTTCTTCTGTATTTACTTCCTGCTGAGTGTGGTTATTGTCCCGGCCTGCTGGGGGGATGTGTGTGTGGGGGGGATGGGTTACGGAGCTCTCCCCTTACTAAGCTAAAGTTGGGGTGGGGGTGGGTGGGGTGGGAAGGATCTTGAAATCTGCCCCAAAGACAGTGTTGACTTTGGTTGGGATGGTCTAGAAGCCTTGTTGAGTGTATTTCATATGCTGGTGGTCCCTACATAAGGAGAGATAGATTCAGTTAATGAATTTGAAAGCATTGGCCCAAAGGCAGGCTTCAAAATCATTAAAACTCTATTTAATCTTGTGGCTCTTTCCTCCATCTTACTGGTTCTCCTGGGGCATTATCTGCCCTAAAGTTGAGTCTGGAAGTCCTGGAAAGTCTACGTGACTACAATCAACAACACAAATAAAGTGCCAGGATAATTGATGTCTGACAGATACAGATTCCAGGACTATTCATTAATGCTGGAAAAGTAGCATATGAATAATTAGCTAAAGTCAGAGACACTGCAGAAATTCTAAGATAAAGATAGTAAAACTAAGGAGATAATTGAACTAAGGAAAAAGGGACCAGAAATTTCTATTAAAAAAGGGGGGGTGGCGAAGCCGGGATGGCTCAGTGGGTTAAGCGCTCACTTTGCAGCGCAGGGGACCAGGGATCGAATCCCGGCCCCGGCCTGTGCGGAACCATATGCTGGGCTGGGAGCTCCCCTAGTTCAGTTTCTCTCTCTCTCTCTCTCTCTCTCTCTCTGTCAAAAATAAAAATAAATAAATAAAAATATACTAAAAAAAAAGGGGGGGTTCTTTATTTGGCCCATATCACAACACCTATTTTATAAAAATTATTCATATTTTATAAAATATATTTTAAGTTATTTATTAGTTGAAATGCTTTTGTAGTCATGTAAAAATATTAGGGTT